>QFDD01004937.1:0-16862 GCA_006871305.1 Vachellia collinsii | reverse complement strand
AATATATTAATTTTCATTTTTTTATTATCTATATAATTTTTTAATATAATTTTATTTGTTTTTTTAATTCTTTCCAATTTGTTTATTCTATTTTTCAATCACTTTTACCTTTTTTTTTATATTTTTCCATGAGTTTTTTGGAAAAAAAAAAGAAAGAGACCACTGGACCGGTCCAGTAACCCGGTGGACCAAGTCCAACCCGGTCCTGGTACCGGGTTGGACCAGACCGGACCGGTCCACGGGTCAAAAAGTCAAGTCTGGCTTTTTTTCGGGCTAGACATCGGGTTAATGCTTAACCCGGTCCAACCCGGTCTTTGTGCAGCCCTACCATCAACCCTTAAACCACTATTATACTTGCTTCAATGTCCGGTCAGGCTTTTTGAACCTTGCTTAAAAGGGAAAATGGCATCTGGATCCCAAGGAAGAAAATAAGTAATGAGTAACGAAAAAGTACCTGCAATTTGGACACTTAACTAAAGGTGTCAAGAGACCTCAATGAAAGATAATGTATTTGTACAATTACCAATGTACCCTCGATGATTAAAAAAGAAAAAGAAGCTCAATCAGAGTTTTGATGCATCTATGAGGGAGAGGGAAGCTCACAGAAAAAGCTGCATTAATCAATGTCTTCTACAGATCATGATTCAAACCTCCACTTCTCTTGATTTTTTGCGGAAAACTTGTGAGTATACAATATTCATCTTTTCTCCTAGAGTTTTAACATTGATAGGGTTTTTTTTCTGTGTGGATACATTCTAGGTATTCAATCTCTGTTCCCTGGCAAAGGTTGTGGATTGGGCTCATCTTTAGATGATTTAGTCTCACTGGTGCAAAAAAATACTTTTTAAACCATACATAGATACATTTAGATAAGATCGGTTTATAAAATAGATACCTTTTAAACCGCATGTAAAAAATGAACCTTTTAGACTGCATGGCAGGACATGCGGTCTAAAAGGTTTTTTTTAAAAAGAAAAAGAAAAAAAAGGACACCTTTTAGATCGCATTGCCACACATGCGGTTTAAAAGGTTCATTTAAAAAAAAAATAGCCCGAGCCTAGCTACCTCTTCCTCCACCTCTTTGCCTTCCTTTTGAAGCTTGTCCTTGAAGTGAATGGAAGAATCAGAGCGGACTTTTTCTTACAAAACGAACCAGGTCCATATTGGTCTTGGTAATAAGTTGGAAAAGAACGAGATTGTTATCTATGTCTAGTTGGGATATATGTATAAGAGAGCACACGCACACACATGAAATAGGGGGAAGAAGAGCCCGTGATTAGCAAGGCAATCAAGAGGAGTGCATGGAAAAAAGACAAGGCAAGGGGTGAAACCCTCATGTCTTTTAGCCAAAATGCAAGGTTAAGGGTCAAAAAGAAGAACCCTATACAAAAATCAAAGACGTACCAACTCAGACCCATGCATATTCCAGAGCTCTGAATAACCCTATCAAAGAAGAACCAAAATCAATAACAATGAAAAAGATTCGTGAAAATCCAGACAACAATAAAAGCACTGCAATTTCCAGTTAAATTATTCCAAAAACAAGACATTATAACAATTCAAGTTAAACTACCTACCACAATTCATTAAGGCTAACTAAAAAGGGAAGAAACCTATTCACTATTTGCGACATCTATCAATCCCAAATTGAAACAGAGTACTTTCAAGACTTTGTAATTTAGGGGGGGGGAAGCTAGCTCAACTAACAATAATACAATCACATATATTATCATTGGAAGAAGTTATTAGTAAATTATTACCATTTGGAACCTTTGAAGCCCTTGCTGAAGAAGGAGTCAAGCATTGCCATGGTGTTGATCTCAATCAGAATCAATCACTGAACAAAAACTAAGATTGAAAACCATAGTGAGTAAGAGATATTGAAGACAGTATGCGAATTTGAAAAGCAAATTCTTTTGGCGAAATTGATGGAAGAAGGTGAGGCACAAATGAAATAGGTCAAGAGTGCAATCAAATGAATCCTTCCTTTCTTCCACATCCCTCTCTCTCACCAGGTTACTCCCTGTCCTTCCCAAACCCTTGATCCTCTTTCTCTGTCTCATTGCTGGTTCCATCATTTTCTTTCTTCCACTTCCACCGACAATTTTGTTGGGATTGGAAGCTAAGCGGAACACTAAAATTTTGCCCAATTCCTAATAAGGTTATGTTGAAGGCTTTTAAATCACGTAGTCAAGAAACATACCTTTCTTGGAGTGTTTTCTTTTCCTCTCATGCTTAGTTTTAAGAAGTCAACAGCTACGATAAGCTTCCTCTATTGGTATCCACAAGAATGGTGTTTCTAACATGAATGCGTGCCAACGCCTCTGGGTTTGATTCTTGGATCTCCTTTTCACTCTCGGTTTCTCTCTAAAGTTTTTGATTTTCGAAATTTAGATCATCACACTTTAATGGAGAGTTTGGACCATCTATTATAGACATTCAAAATTTATCCTTTTTGAATTTTGAAATCTATCTTTTATCGATTTTAAAATTCAAATCTTATCAAAAACTTTAAATCCAAGATATCAAAATAAAGATGATTTTATCTATATCTGTCTAACAGATATAATTTAATCAATTTATTTAATTTGGATAAGGAGTTAAAAGAGGATAATATTTAATTTATCTCCATAAATTAAATAAGATATAATATCAAGATAGATCAATATTTAATATATTTTTATAAATTAAATCCAAAATCTTATCTTTTAAATCAAAATTTAATTTATCTCTATAAATTAAATTCAAGATTTATTCTATCTTTTAAAACAAATCCAAGAGTTAATTTATTTTTATAAATTAAATTTAAAATATATCTTTCAAAAAAAATTCAGAATATTATATTTTGATCATGTATATAATATATTTACATATCAATATATGTAATATATACACACACAAAAATATCATATATAAAATGAATTTTAACACACACATATATCCTCCCAAGAATATTCATTGAATATTAATTCAACGAATCTGGATACTTTAACTCGTGTTGAGCCATTTTGTGTGTGACCCTATAGGCCCATATAAAGTTGGTAATGGTTAGTAACTACATTAGTCCACAAGTTGCAAGTGGCATCTAATAAGACATTACGACTATTTAACTCATATGAGAACTGTAAACCAATATAAATTATCATACATAGATGGTCCAAGGATGAGGCATGGAGATCATCATACTCATATTCCCGACCATTGCTTTCTCGATCCCTGAGTAGTCTAACTAAAGAGATGAAACTACATTTCCATTATAGTATGGCCATACATATCTCAGACTCACTCATTAAGGGCCCAGCAATTTCTCTCTACTAATGTGAGGGACAAATCCTATCTTAATTATTCACATTCCTTTGCATGGAATCTATTAAGCCCGAACATAGCCTTTATCATCACTCAGTCAAAAGTGACTAGGTTAAAGCTGAGTAACTTTCATGTAGGAATCCATGATGAGCTTAAATCAAAGGGCATAGTGAAGTAGTTGTTTGTGAGACAAGCTCATGACACGAATCCATAGAGCTATCTCACAGCTGGTCAGTCTAGCACCTTATACTCTTACAAATGCCTATGACTATGACTCATATCTCCATACATTTCAAAGTCATAATAGCCTTATTTCATCTTTGCTACCGCGCAAATGATTGGCCATGAAGATTTAGGATAATCCCTATGATTTATCTAAAAACAATTTATCATAACAAAACATGCAAATATTATGATAATAAAAAATGAACAATTCATTAATTAAAATATACTTAAAGTACAATGATTGACCCTAGAGCACAATTTCCAACATTTTTAACAAGTAGGCCACCACGTCTGAGCAAGGAATGAGTTCTATGAGGAACCTATAAGCGTGGAGTTGGTTAGGATTTATCGCATTTATTTGAACAACACCTATGTTGATCTTTATGACACTTTTTATATTCCTTCCTACATGAGGAACTTGGTTTCTATGCTAAGTTAATTCTTTTGAATTATAGTTTATTTCTTAAAAAGGATTCTATGTTTTTTAGTATGAACAATATTAAGATTGTAGAAATTGAAATGATTAGTGATTTATTTAAGATTATTCTTAATCATATTCAATCGTTTAACGTCTTGTGTGGTATTAAACAAAGTGCCATAAATGAGAATTCTGTTAGCTTGTGGCATAGGAGATTGAGACATATCTCCATTTAGAGAATCAAGAGGTTAACTGGAGGAAATCCTTCCATCCTTAGTCCATTCGGGTCCTTATTCTTGTGTAGGCTGCATAGCGGGGGAATAGATTGACAAGTTTCAAAAGTAAGCTAGGGGAAGTTCTAGTTTACTTGAGATTATACATACCAGCATTTGCTATTCCAATTTATCCGCACATAGCCAAATGTATTTTATCACCTTTATTGATGATTAGTCATGATATATGAATGTATACCTGTTTCATAATAAAAGTGAGACATTAGATGTCTTTAAGAAATTTAAAGTTAAAGTACAGAAATAGCTAAAGAAATTGATTAAGATTGTTAGATCCGATAGAGGTGGTGAGTATTATAGTAGATACACTAATGAAGGACAAGCATAAGGTTTTTTTGCATATTTTCTTAGATTGTAATGTATAGTTGCATAATATACCATGCCTGGTTCACTTCATATGAATGGTGTGGCTGAAAAAAGAAATATGACTCTGTTAGACATTTTTAAGAGCATGATTAGTGGCTCATAACTACCAATTTCATTATGGAGAGAACCAGTCAAGATAGCTGTGTATATATTAAATAGTGTTCCAACAAAGGCAGTGCCAAAAACGTCCTTCAAAATCTAAAAAGGATGGAAACCCAGTTTAAATCATTTCAAGGTTTGGGTAGTCATGCCGAAGTAAGAGTGTATAATCGACAATAAAAGAAATTGGATCCTAAGGGTTATAGGTTTCACATGAAGAAGGCCACTAACACAGGTGAGGAAGGAACATCAACCATCATTTATACTCATACAGTTAGAGATATCATGAGTTATGATAGAAACCCCATGATTCTAGTTGATGATGCTAGACGTAAAGAACATATACAGGATGATCAACTCATCACAAAAGTGGAACAACCATAAATTGTGATGGAGAATGTTCCAAATGAGCAACATGAACCAACTCAAGAATTTGAGTTAAGAAGGTCAACTAGAGAAAGAAAGAGTGCATTACCTATTGAATACTATGTGTACTCCGTTGAAGTTGACTATAATATTAGTGTTCAAGATGATCCATTAACGTTTATTCAAGTTATGGATAGTGTAAAGTGTAAACTCTAAAATATGGCATGATGCTATATTGAGGAAATGAACTCTATGGCAAACAACCAGATGTGGAAGCTTGTAAAGTTGCCTAATGAATCTAAAGCCATTGGCTGTAAATGGATCAACAAGATTAAGAAAAACTCACAGGGTAACATTAACACGCTCCTTTATATTTTGTATTGCTAATCTAGTTATCAATCCATATAATATTATTATGTCTTTGTATCTTTAAGTAGGGATGTACTGTATAAAGATCTTATAAAAATAAAATTTATTTAATGTTCAATTATAATTATAAAACATTATCTATTATTTAATAAGTGTAAACTGTTATGATAAATTTATTCTTACATTATTTATTATTCTAATTAGTATATTTAATTATTTACATCTCCTTAACTCTACGAATTTTAATTTGTAAAAAATTAACATAGTCTATTTTAGAACAACACTTTTTAAGGTTTGTTGAGGCGGTGACCCCCCGGGGCGAGCGAACAAGCGGTGAGTTCAAACAAGCAAATATTAAATATACAATAACCCTTTTCTCCCAAGTACATGCATGTATCTTTAATTTTTCTATTAAAGCAATTTTGTTTGGAATAACAATCTTAAATGTCACCCCAATCTTTACTAAAATATTTAGCCCATTTTTTTAATTTTTTTTCAAGAGATTAAAAAAATTAAATAATTATTTAACTATAATATATATTATTAAATAATTTCATTTGATTATGTATATGTTAAAAGGGTTGGCAAACCCAACCCGCTTTGTGATTGTGGGTGAGCCCAAAGGGGACAACCCGCCCTGTTGTGCCTGCTTGTAGCCGGCCTGCTTAATTCCTCTTTCTTTTTTTAATTTCTCTCGCTGGTTCATTAATCTGATTTGACGGAGTGAGTGGTGTGACTCTGTGAGTGAGAGAAGGACGAGGGAAATAGAAACCCTATTACCCTCCCAGGTCCTAACCATCGGCGCGCGAGAGAAAGGGAAAGACGAGACTCCGTCGGCGATCGACTCCTCTCCGGCGACTGGATGCCTGGATCCTGGAGGCGCGACGCGAGGGAGACTGAGGTCAAGTAAAGACGGCGTCGACTTCTCTCCTCCTAGAGTTCCTGGCTTTTGAAATTGATAGTGTTCAAACGAAAGATCTTAACATTTGGCCTTCCCTTTCTCAGTCAAAATCTGCTCAATATTAATTTCTACAATTCTAGGATGGAGGTTGTTTTGGCATCATCTTCTGTTGATGCTGACATTGGCTGCTGGGACCTTCAGTCAGGGGATGAGCAGCTGCGCTATAAAACATGTGTTTCGACACCTCATGGACTCATTAGTGTGGGCAATCACTTCCTTGCTTCTTCCCAGATCCGAGATTCCTCAGCCACTGCTGGTCTGGTTCGCTACTGGTCCTGGTCCAAGGTTTTTCTTCTTCATTGCATTTAATATATTTGAAGTTGTTTGAAACTTTGCCTATATTTTTATAATAAAGTGATTTTCACTAATGTATTTGTTTGGATAAATAATAATTATTAACATATCGTTGCTCTACAGCCTCAAGTAGAAGCCAAGAGCTTTCCAGCTGAGCCAATCAGGCCTCTTGCTGCTAATCACCCGGGAACTTATATAGCTGGTGGTGGTTTATCGGGTGACATATATTTTTGGGAGGTATAGTAACTCTTTGATGAGACATTATATAGTAAATGTCTTCTGGGTTATGGCATTTGATTAGGAAGATATGAATTAAAAACAAAAACTTAGTTTATGTTGCTCTTTAACGTTATTGATGTCGTGTTTTGTTTTTCAGGTTGAAACTGGCAGATTGCTTAAGAAGTGGCATGCTCATTATCGGGCTGTAACTTGCCTAGTATTTTCTGAGGATGACTCTCTGCTGATATCTAGTTCAGAAGATGGATGCATACGAGTTTGGTCCTTGTTCATGTACATGACTCTCATCTTTCCTCTTCTTTGTCTCCGTTTTTGCATTTTCTAGGAGTAATTTTATTATATATACTACATGGTTCAGGATATTTAATGATTTGAGAAGGCAGGAAGCTGGTCATCTTTATGAGCTTAGTTTTTCAGAGCACACCTTACCAGTAACTGACATTGTAATTGGTTATGGAGGATGCAATGCAATTATAATTTCTGCTGCAGAGGATAGGACCTGTAAGGTTTGATGTGCTTTTTCTTTTTTGGGTGTCTTTTTTATTGTATCATGCTGGTTGTCGATATTTTTCTTTTAAATATTGTTTTCTGACATGGCACTGCTGTTGATTTTAATACGAGTCATAATATGTTTTTTTTAAAGGTTTGGAGCTTATCTAGAGGAACACTACTAAGAAATATAGTATTCCCTTCAATAATTGATGCAATTGCATTGGATCCTGCTGAACATGTCTTTTATGCTGGCAGTAGAGATGGAAAAATATTTATTGCCGCTCTTAACACTGAAAGGATCTTTAGTCATAATCATGAGATGCATATCATTGGTTCATTCTCTAATCACAGGTTAGTTCTTCTCTTCTAAGCATGCATATTTTGAAACATTGACCTCTCTATTAGTACTGGGAAAACGGGCCTAACTCTCGGGTTGGGGGCGGTTTCTGCAGCCCGAAAAAAATGCGGGTTGGCCCGCCAGCCCGCCTATATTTTTTTTTATTTTTTTTGTTTTTTAAAAGTTAATTTTTAAACAAATTTTTTACAATGTTAAATCTTCATGAACCACACAACACATAATCGTATATACTTGTTTCAATTTTATTGTTATTTATATATTAAAATGAATATTTTTTAAAAAATGTTTAGGATTAAAATAAAAAAAATTTATTAAATATAGTATAATTACTAAATAATATATGAAAATTTATTCCAAATATATGTTTTGAAGCCAATTAACTTCATAGTAATTATTTTTTTGTAAATATTTATGTTTATTAAAATTTATAAATATATATTAATTTTTTTAAAAAATAAAAAAAATAAAAAAATGGCCCATGATGGGCCCGCACCGTTTGGCCCGCGGGTTGAGACGGGTTGACCCGCCAACCCGCGGGTCAGCCCGTTTCCCAGTGCTACTCTCTATTGGCAGTTTACCGATAGTTTCTCCTTCATGCTCTTAACCCTTCATGTTTGCCTTAGTTTTTGTAGTTTGTTTTCTCTTTGCCATGATATTGATGGTGAAGCATTTGCTAACTTGTCTCATCTGCACACATGCTTCAACAGCAAAGCAGTGACTTGCTTAACATATAGTGCAAGTGAGAACTTGTTAATCTCTGGATCAGAAGATGGAATGGTTCGGGTTTGGGATGCAAAAACTCGTAACTCTGTCCGCATGTTCAAACATGCAAAAGGTTCTATCCTGACTCTTTCAGATCCATGTTCAACATATTTTAACTTATTGATAAATCTAAGTCTTAATAAATCCGAAGCGAAAGAGTGTACGTGACATTTTGCACTTTGTGGATCAGCTGATAGGCCTGGCACCTAATTGTACTACCTTAGTGTAGGATTAACGTCATTTATGATATCGAGCTGGCTCCTAATTACATATGCGCTGTAGCAATAGCAAAATGCATATTATTTTTTTTTTCTTTTGGGGACAAACATGACATGCCCCTATCCATCTTAATGTCAATATTAATGTTAATATACTGGGAATATTTCAGGGCCTGTAAATAATATTCTTGTTGCCAGAAAACCGCTTGACTCAAGTAAGAGTATGTCTTCACCTTTACAATCGTGCTCAAGAAGGCACGGATCTTTATTACCCCCTCCATTAGAAAAATACTCAAATTCAACAACAGAAGAATATTCAGATGTTAAGACCATTGTTAGCCTCCACGATGGCCGGTGCGTTGCAGATGTTTCATACATGTCTTCTCAGGCAATATTTAATCAAATCAAGGAATTTCAGGTTTGTTGCGCATAGATGATTATCTGATAGATGTATTCTCATCATTGGGCATCATCATTTTGCAATTTGCAATGTTTGTTTTAGTAAAATATCTGTTATCTAATTTTCTAATTTCAACAAAACCTGTTTTAAACCTTTAAAACCAGAACCAGGGCTCCTCTGCTTCCGAAATGGAGATGGAGAGGCTAAAAGCAGATTGCAAGAAGTCTGCCCAGATGGTTGGCCAATTCAAGAAACTGTACGAAGATCTGCAAGAGTTCTACGAAGACGACTTCTTGAAAGGTGGTCAAACAAAAATTTCAGATGAAACTGGCAACTAGGTCGCTTTGTTTTCTTGCTTGCTCTGCTGTCAAATTTACCCTTCGAAAGTACAAATTGCCAATTTTGCTTCCTCTTGATACTTTTATTGAGTTCTGATGTGCTGCTATGCAATACATAGCTTATATATATATATATTGTATGGACAGTCAAATGCTACATCTAAACGGTGAATTATTGGAAATTTATAGGATACACTTTAAAGCATGACCGAGCTTGTGCTAAATTGGAAGGGAAAATGAAGGAAATTTTTCTGTCTATTTTGGTGATGGGGCTAATACTAATGGTCAGTCTTCCTGTTAAAACTCACAAGTCCCTGTTTGGTATGTGTGATTGGGTTTGGTTTAAGGAGAGGCCCAAATTGCTTAGTCTGGTACGAGGGATTGGGGGTAATTAGGGATTGGGGGATTGGGCTTGGGTTAAATATATGCTCAAATTGCTTTGTTTGGTGCGAGGGATTGGGGATAGGTAGCTTTGGATTAGAGAACACCCCATAGGTGAAATTGCTTAAACCCCACCCAATGAAACTTTCTTGGCTTGGGGCTGGGAAATTTTTTGACATCCTTGTTGAGGATGCAGAAATTGTCTTCGACACCGTGATCTGTTAGTCTCTCCGGCCACCTTCTCCATCGATCCTCAGAACGAGGGAGGGTTTTGGCGTTTCTTTTGAGTGCTCATAATTACTTCATTCTGTTTCGTACGGGGATTCTCACTGCTCCGGTGTTAACAAATCAAGAAAGCATTTTATTAATCAGATAATGATTGTTTATAAGAAATAAATCTCCTCTTCCAAGGGAGATTATTAGACCTTAAATTTTTAAAGACTTTTTAAGGAGGACTTGTATTATCTTTGTTTACATTGGTGGGGACATCATCTTACACTAATTAAAATGCTAATATTCTATATTTATATAGCTTATTTAACTAGTTATCTTAACCAATTTAATTAAGATAATGTATTATATTTTCAATATGTTCCCTCAAGTGGTCTTATAAAGTGTCAACTTGATGACACAAACAACGAGGTGAAGTGATTTAATCTTTCTTCTTTTTGCCCAAAAAGAAGTGATTAAATCAATTACAACATGAATATTTTTTTCAAAAAATATTTTTATCCATATCGATCTTCAAAGAATACTAGAGCAGCAATTTTGCCTCATAGCTTTTCCCTGTACTTCAAAATAAGGATCATATGCATTCCAATTCCTTTTATCAAAACCTGGAATGTGCACTCATCTCCTACCTCTGAACTTGATAAAAGGAATGTGCACTCATCTCCTACTCCTTTTATCAAAATCTGGAATATGCACTCATCTCCTTTCATCAACAACCCTCTTCTGTTGTTTTTTTTTCCTTCTTCTGAACTTGATGATCGATAATACCTTTCAAGAGAAAAATTTGGTATTTTCAAATTTCTGATCCAACTTTAAAAATTTATAACTAGTTCTAGAAAAATTGGAATAGAGTAGTTTAAATCTCCATTTAAAGCTTTTGTATTCATCGACATGGAAAAATAATATCTAAGACTTACTAATGCTCAAATATTATAGAAAATTTTGGAAAGAAACACTGTTAATTTGGTACTCATAGGAATTTAGCAAAATAGGACTTGTTTTAATTCTTGGAATGTGTACTGTCAAACTGGAAATTTTTATTAGCTTTGATACCATTTGCCTTATTTTATCCTTTCTTCAACTTTTTTTTTTGGGTGAAAGATCCTTTCTTCAACGTTGATGCTACTAGGGTATTTAATCCTCTTTTCACATGATTACATGAAACTTTTGAAATGTTGATGTATGTAACTTGTCTTTTTTACTTGTGACAATATGATTAGTATATCATAATAGTGTGTATAAAATATACATCATAGTTGAGGTATTCTATACATAACTCATGAAATTTGTTACATAACATCTTATAGCAAAATATTGGTATAGGACCTTGTCCTTGCTTTACTTACCCTTTACCTATTGCATTTACTTTTCTCTTAGAAACTTATAATCTAACATGCTTAGTTATTGGGAGAGCAAGATTCAAAGAATCTTGGTAAAAACATACACTACCCAACATACGTGGTATAGATTGACAATTATAATATGCTTCCAAACTTGGTTTCTCATTGTACCTTGCAAATTTTTTCATTTTAAACTTATTGAAAGCATTAAAATTATCAAAATCAAACTCCTCCTTAATGTCTTGTTCACACTGAAAATCATTCATGGGAAGGAAAAATTACTTTTTATCATTTCATTTTATAAGGTACTATAATCTCATCTCTAATCACTTCCTTACTCATGATTTAACTTTAAATCATTCTTTTCCATAGATTTTCTAAAACTTTGGGCAGCACCTCCATTTAATATTTATGCTTCTCAAAATTACAAAAACACAAACTATAGCTATCATCATTGACCACAACATCAATAAAGCTTAATTTAACGCTTACCTATCCCAAGTGAGCAATTTTTCACTTTCTCACCCCTCTTGATCCCTAGCTCTTCTCTTCTCTCTTCATAAACACAAAATCAAGAGAGAATTTAGAAATTAGAGGCTGTCTTGAGTCAAGAAACTAGTAGGAATGGAGGTTTTGGCACCAAAACTTACTAATTTCCCTTTATTCCTCTTCCTCTGCTTCTCTTTTCTCTTCCTCACTCCTCCCTCCTCCCCGCTTGGACAACTTTTGGAGCTATAGGAGTGGTCTTGGAGCTTTTATAAAATTATGAATTGTATTGGAATGTTGGATGAAGTCCACCTTCATCAAATAGTAATATTTAATTGAAGATTTTACCACATGGGTGGAAAATCTTCTTACTTTTAAGTTTATAACTAAATGATGCCACTTGGAAGGCTTGGACTCAAAAACTTTTTTCTTTACTTTTGATTTCTAATGTCTTAATTAATAAGGGACTAACCTTCTTCAAATGCTTTTTAAGAATTTTTTTTTATATCATATGATCAATATAAAATTATTAAAAATTCACATTAATTAGGGAGTAATTCCATAATTATTCTCAAGCTCCAACTCATTCCTTAAGGGTCTTTTGGACGATTTCCAAGAAAAACCATTTTTTCTGAAATAAAATGTTCTTTTGGCTAAATTCTCCACTTCTTGGGCTTGAGGCCATTTTTATAAAATCAGATAATTCTTAACATGGCCCCCACAATTTTTTCCAATTATTTGAGGCCTTTAGGTATTTTTTATAATTTTATTTGGCTAATATATGTTTATTTAGCCAAAATTCAATAAATACTAAAAATTCATTTTAAAGGTAATTTCTGCTCTTTATACCTTAATTGTGCCTCAAATATGGTTTGAACAATTATTATCTTCCTTTCTATGTCTCTGGGGAAATTTCTTGAAAGTTTGGACATAATTTCTAAATTTGCCCTTATGTGCCCGAAATTTCAAAAATTATGGTTTTGCCTACAACGTGAAACGATGGTTGTACAATGTTACTATAGAGTGCTTACTATTTCATATGGCCCTTTGCTAACCTTTACTTAGCATTTAACCTCTACTTTGGAGAGCCAAATGCTACATAATCCTTGTAAAGCATTTTATTTTATGAAGCATTTTTTGAGACTATTACTAAATTGGACTTAGCAGCATATGTCATTCTAACTCATTTTTGAGCTTCTAGGGCCAAAATCCGGTATATAACTGATAAGTGAATATTTTGTAATCAAATAGATATAGATTTTAGATATATTAGATCATATTTATTGATATTTTATATCTATTTGATTTATTTTATATGATTTTCTCATAAATTTGGGTGCTAAAATAAAAAAAATAATCTTTCTATCAAATATATTTATATATATATATTTTATTTTATAGATATTATGAGATAAGGAGAAAGATATTCGGACATGGGGCCAGATCCGTAATAGTAGCCAAAATCCGAGCAATAGGGAGGAAGCATGCTCGCCGGAGGTGAAGAAATGGGGATCTTATGTGTAATTTTCTCTGAAGGCAGAAGCATAGTGCGGGGTCATTATACGTAATTTTCGCAAATTTCAAAAGGAAGAATCTGCACCTTAAAAATAATTTATATTTATATTTAAAAGGAAATGAATGCATATACCAACAACAAGCACCCAAAAAGCTTATAAAAAGAGCATTAAAGGCCAGAAGGAGGGGCTTCTTTTTCTTTGGTAGCAACACAAGAGTTTGAGTTCAGATGGAATGGGGTTTGAGACTTGGAGATGCAAAAGACTAGTAGCACGGATGGGAGTTCGGCTATGATAATTAGTTTATCCTTTTCTTCATCTTCTTTTCTATTTCTTCTATATTTTGTTTGGCTAGCTCGTATTTTGTTCATGAAAATGCTCAATTTATGTAGCTAAACCTTCGTTTTGGATTATTGTAGTTTGATTATGAATTAGTGAATGATAATTTCAATCTTTACTTGCTTTAATGTTATATTTGTTTATTCAATTGTGTGCTTGACTATCCTGAAAAATGAGGGATCTGATTGGGACATATTTTGATGTTCTAAAGGAGCCTAGGGATAGGAAATTTAGATTAGACCTTCAATTGAATTGTGTAGGATTAAGTTTTATAACTTAATTTGTTTGTAGGATAGGAATATACCTACCGGCCCTACATAGTCAGATTAGGCCTGCACTTTATTTAGTCTAATTATATAATCATCTAAGGAATTAGAAATTAGTCAATATAATTAGAATGCCTTTTAGTGAGTCGGAAGACCCTTTTAGGTAATTAAGAATCCTAGACTAACAAATATAAACTTAATTGCAATTAAGGGGAGAAATTAGACGTTAAGAAATAATTAAGGCTATAATAATCCAAGTCGCTGCTCAAGAACTAGAATCACCCTTAGCTTTAGTTATAATTTAGATTTAATTTATTCTTCTAGTTAGATCTTTATTTTATTTTTATTATATATGTGTTTCGCTCAACTTAAATGAAAATGTAAAGTCATTGCTCAATTTAGTTGGTATAAAGTCCTCGTGGGAACGATACTCTACTCACTTTTTATTACTTGATACGACCCGTGCACTTGCGGGGTTGTTGGTTCACATTTTGTGCCATCAATAACACAATACATGTTCATTATAAGGATTAATGTTTTGAAAAGAGTAAAATTGAGGCACCAAAACCAAAATGCCGTTGAGTAGTTTTAAGTAAAAAAAAATAACTTTTGCATTTGACAAGTAATTTTAAGTAGTTTCTAATTTTTATTTAAAAACACACGGTTAAATGAATGTTTTAAATACTTTTTGTAATATTTTATATTTTTTATAATTTTATTTTAAGTATTTAGAATTACGTTTCAAATATCTAGTGCTATTTTTTTGAATGACATGGACTATAATAAAAAATAAAAATTATGACATGGTAAAATTCGTTAACCTTATATTAGCAAAAAAATCGTTAACCTTATTCAACTTTGACAGTAATTTTTAGTGCCGGGGAGTTAATGGTCAAAATCTTCATGGTCCTTAATTTAAATTTTTAAATATCAAAGAGATGATATACAACTAACTCAAAATTCCCAGAATTTCATGTATTTTAGTCTATTTTTTATGCGAAATTACATACAACTTCTCTAAATTTCAAACATAGCATAAATAACTTCCAACCTTAAAAACTTAATAATGATAATAAACGTACAAATTTCAAGTCCACGTAGATGATCACAATCTACTAATTTTATGTCTCTTAAAAAAAATCATTTTTATATAAATATAACTCCCTAAAATTTCGAGTTAACCCCTTAAATTTGAAAGTCATTGACATATAAATAATGAAAAGAAGTGATTATACTGGAATTATAATGCTTCCAATAGTCCGAAATGTTGGAACCATAACTTCGATTTGTCTCCGAATTGTTTGGATGTCAAAACAATAACAAAAGTTATATTTTTAAAATTATACAGCAACAAGTGTGATTTTTAGGGTTGGGGGAGAAATAATTTTATCAGAATAGGGAGGAAAAGAATACAACATAACTATTCCTATAGACTTAAACACCTTGTAATACACCTTAAATTTGTGCCATGCACGGGGATAATCAGTTTAACTATTATCAAATAAAATTTAAAATTATTATCCAAGAAACAACTTAATTTCAAAAATGTTTTTACAACATCAGATTTAAATGGTTCTTTTTTATATACAACATGACAATTTTAATTAAGTTGTACTTCTAAATTGACACGGGCAATGCATGGATGCCAATGTAGGACTCAGAAAAATCAATTTGAATTTTACAAAAGTAGAAATATATGAATGCGAAATTTCCAGTTATATATATATATGCTTCGATGAGATATTGCACAAAGGCAGAAATGTATAAACAACTAATGAAGTATTCTTTGTAGTAAACTTAAATATTCAGTTATATAAATGTTTGATCTTATATTTGTACCATATATAATATAACTTTAGAATTAAAGTCCAAATTTACCCCGAAGTTTTGACTTTAGATAACTGTGCATTTGAAAGTTTCTTCCTTGTCTTTTTTTTTTGGGGGATAACTGTAAAATCACGCACGTGAGGGTTGCAGAAGTGGATAGGCCAAAAATCTGTATGTGGAAAAATGACCAGTAAATGATAATATTGAGATTGTTCAACCTTAACTTTAAAATGACCAACGAAACGGGGAAAAAAGTCAATAGCAATCATCTTGAAGCCTATTTCAAACAACAACAAGACATTTCACATTAAATCCATTCACCAAAAAACGAAGTAATCTTACGACACCGTAGCTTTTTTGCTCAACTATCTTGAGGACGACGGTGGCATTTTCAAAGAAGATCGAGGATCGACCAAGAACCAGTCGGTCAGTCGAAAATCTGGAGCGGGAGAAGGAGAAGATGAAGACCAAGAAATTTGACACATGATCTGGAGAAACCCTGTTGTAAATATTGTGTGGGTGTGTCAAAGGAAGAGTCCCACATTATTTTATAAAATGTGTGGTCTAAGTGAATGTCTGATAAATATTATATTGGACTAATAAATGAGTCAAGAGGAGGAAAGAGTTTGCACATGATAAAGGCCACTGGAGACAAATCCGGCAATTTTCCCTTACCCTTTATACGCAAGAGAAATGTGTATTGAGTTTTCTTTTATTTATTTATTAAAAGTTTTATAAAAATGAAAATACTGTTTTTATAAAGCTTTGACCAGAGAAATTCAGTCTTTAATGTGGCGCCCAAAATTAGAAGCAAAGGCAAATCTGTTAAATTGTTTTGAATAAGCATTTATACGGTTTTAATACATTATTATACGTGTGCGTTGGAGAAGCTATTATTTTGAATCAACAATCAAACCTTTAATGGGTGTTAAAGTATATATATACGTTGGGGGAAAAAGATAAGGGCTTTAATGAGTTT
>QFDD01004936.1:0-14441 GCA_006871305.1 Vachellia collinsii | reverse complement strand
GTTTTCTTGTACTTTATTGTTTTTCTAACTTCTATTTGCCCTTAGCATATTTTCAGCCTCGAAAATGAATTTGAAGAACATGAAAGTTCCAAACGTTCCCGGTGGTGGTGCAGCCTCTGCACTTATTAAACTGGGTATTGTTGGTGGGCTTGGCTTGTATGCAGTTTCCAACAGTCTTTACAATGTCGAGGGAGGTCACAGAGCTATTGTTTTCAACCGTGTTGTTGGTGTTAAGGACAAGGTCATTGTTCGGCATACGTATAATTTTTTCCATGGAAAATCGTAGTCTTTTGCGAATTTTCATCCAATGTTCAATTGTTAATTTGCGCATTAAATTGTAAATTAATTTACATCCAATGCTTTTCAACACGCTGAAATCTCATGTCACCACAGCTAAATCTGAATAACCATAATGCATAATAACAGTTTGGATGTGCATTAGAAGACAGCCTACATGACATTGTGAGCCCTAGGATGCTGCTGATGGTTGCCTTCGGATATCATTTTTTTGTTCTTTAAAATTTGAATCTTTTACCGTCACTGTGATTTGAGTATTTGGCATATTTCAAAGGAGCGTTTGATCTTTCCCTCTGGTTTCATTAAAGTTTGTTCATGGATAAGGTTGTCCACACTATTCATGTTCTGTACTCTATGATGCGATCGGAATGTTCTTTGACATTCAGGTTTATCCTGAAGGAACACACTTCATGATCCCATGGTTTGAAAGACCAGTAATATATGATGTTCGAGCACGACCTCATCTAGTGGAAAGTACAACTGGAAGTCACGATCTGCAGATGGTAATTTTTTGAATGGCTACTTTCATAATGTCATGAAACTTTGTCACTTACTTTTTGGAACATGGCTATCTCTCTATGTTTTTTCTTTGTTTAGTATTTGGCATTTGAGTATTTTGAATCTCTATAGAAAGGGGTGTGTGTGTGTGTGAGCATGACATTAAAGAAAATACTCGTAAATGTAGATATAAACCTAACCTATCATAAATCCGTTCAAAAATAAAACTTCACAAAGGATTCCACAACCTAAAATAGTTAATAATGAATTATAACTCACAAGATGGCAGAATTTTGAGCCCTCCTTTGTCCTCTCTCCATACCCCTCTGAGACATCTGATGCAACAACTTCACTAGCCTACAAAGACTAACTATAGTAGTGCAGGCACTTGAAGGACAGGTCAAGTTCTTCATGACTATAGATTTGCACAACTTTTTGTCCAGTGATTGCATAAGTAATGGATGTCCTTAGATACGGTAACAAAATGTACTTTGCGTTATGTTTGACTGGGTTGAAGTTTAATAACCTAAATATTGAGATCCAGAGTACCTACTTTTCTTCTTTCTTTTCCAATTGAAAAAGAAAGAAAGGAAGGGAGGAAGAAAGAAAGTGAATGTGCTTATTGACATAGCTGCAATGTCTTGTATATATCCATGAGTTACACGATTTCTTCAATGCTCTTTGCACCCTGTTACATGATTTAATTCAATGATTTGTCTGTAAAATATCTTTAAGATGCCATCATTGAAAAAAAAATTTTCACCTCCCAAAACTGTTTTATTATGATGATTTTATCTTAGTGTATAAAAGTGTTTATCAGACCATCTGCTTTTTATTGGTGGCAGATAGGCTTGCTTTTATAGAGATTTGAATTAAATAATTGTTGCAGAGGTTTTATTTTTTGAAGAGTATAACAAGTATAAGTGTGAAACTTTTGGATATTACATCTTGGGGGGAATTTTTTTTTTTTAATAATCTGGCCTCTTGATATTTTTCTAACATTTATCCTTTTTAAAAAAACTTTTTTTGGGGGGGGGGGATTTCAATGTGAGTTAATGATTGCTTACTTCATCCCCACCCCCAATTTGGGAGGCTTCTCTGTCCTTTGATGTTTTCTTTTTCCTATAAACTTGTTTGTCAAATTTACTTGTAACTGTAATTTTAATTTTGATGTGCAGGTGAAAATTGGTCTTCGTGTTCTTACCCGTCCTTTGCCTGATCAACTGCCTACAATTTATCGAACACTTGGTGAGAATTTTAATGAGAGGGTCTTGCCTTCAATCATCCATGAAACTTTGAAAGCTGTTGTTGCACAATACAATGCCAGCCAGCTTATCACGCAGAGAGAGGTTAGAGGCAGAGCTTATTAATACCACAACCCGAGTTGTTATTTGATTGATAAAGCTTATTAGTTATTAAGATGTCTGTTTCCTTTTTTGGCAGCATCGAAATGTCATTGATAATTTGATTCTTTTTTTAGCAACAATAAGCCTAATGGCTACAGCAAGTTACAATAATTGAAATGTTCTTCTGAGGTCTATTCATTGTTTCTACTTTCTCATTAATATTAGATGATTTATATTATTTAATCACGTTGGTGATATTTATAGCTAGAACTAGGTAAGGATATTTCCGCTTGTTACACTCTGCTGGTGTCCTTTCTAGCTACGTGCAATTTCATATGATGTCTGTTCGTGAGTTAATTTTGGTTTTGTAATGCAAGACGGAAAATTTTTTGACTGAACTTAATTTCTTGCAGAATGTTAGTAGGGAAATTCGGAAGATCCTGACTGAGAGGGCATCCTACTTCAATATTGCCCTAGATGATGTTTCAATTACCACCCTGACCTTCGGCAAAGAATTCACGGCAGCTATTGAAGCCAAGCAGGTGGCTGCTCAAGAAGCAGAGAGAGCTAAATTTGTTGTGGAAAAGGCTGAGCAAGACAAAAGAAGTGCTGTAATTAGAGCACAGGTGAGAAGAAATTCCAAAAGTTTCATAGACATACAGCTACTCCTAAAGCTAATATAACCTGTAGCTTCGACACAAAAAAGAAAAAGAGAAAGAAAGAAATTTTTCCATAAGAACTTGATCTAAATTGCAAGGCAACCTCTAAATCTGCATTTTTTCTTTTTAATCTCCAGGGAGAAGCAAAGAGTGCTCAACTGATTGGTCAAGCTATTGCCAATAATCCAGCTTTTATCACGTTGAGGAAGATAGAAGCTGCAAGAGAAATTGCTCAAACAATATCAAATGCAGCAAACAAAGTGTACCTCAATTCAGATGATCTGTTGCTGAATCTTCAAGAGATGAATTTGGAGCCAGTCAAAAAATGAGTTGGTTGACCACTTTTAGAATGTGATGATTGAAGTGAAGAGAATTCGAGAACGTGGAATGTGTTTAACTCTGATATGAGCCTTTTTGGAACTTTTGGCAGAGGGATCAATTGATATTTTAATGTTAAGCATACACAAAATGAAAGGGATTCAGCTAGCTTTGTTACCTTGTTTTCATTAATTTTTATTATATTTCTCCAATCTGCTTGGAGGATATAAATGCACCAGAATGTGCTTTGAATAAACGTTTTTTTGCTTCTTGCTGAGCCCTTTGGAAGGTATATTAATTCCTCCCAAAATATTGCTTCAGTCTATCCTACGAATACTGTTTTGGGCTCTTCAAAACCTGAGGATCGACCCCTAACCTTTCATTTATATGCCCTGAAATATGTTATTTCAAAACTAAGCATTAAACTATTATAAAATGTTATTTTTAGAGAAAAAAGTGGTTGACGTGAGTTAAGTTTGAGGTTTTATCAAAACCAAAGCTTACTTTTAAATATAAAAGTATTTATAAATGTTTTTATATATCATTCATTAATAAAATTTTTATATTGGTAATTAGATTTAAATTCACAGTCTCATCATGAGCTGAGTTAATTATTTAATAATTGAATCAATCAACCTTGCTCTTTTGGCACAACAAAGAAAGTCAAGAGTGACTGAGTGCAGAAGAAAATAACCCTTTGATGATAAGCTTCAGAGGAGCCCGGCAACATTTGTACAGGAAATTAGTTTTTTGTCCTTTGGCTCATGTCATGTTTTCAGCATTGATGTCATGTACATATAATTATATATGCATCTAAGAGTGTGGGTGTGACGCTGTACATTGGCATTGGCCAATTGGCCGTTCTCATTCTCTGATCTATTTACCCACGTCATGGCTTGTCATTTAGATAATTTTACTTTTCGTGTAAGCTATGGTAACATTCTTTATTACCCACCAATATTTCTATTTTTTCATTTTAAGTTAAATTAAAAATAAAATACAAATTTTCACGCATCACCAAAATTTCACCAGTCCTTTGTATGCGTGTTTTGAAAAATTGTGAAGGTTTTAGAGAATACGAAGATGTAGACCTGTTGCTTTTGATACCCATATGAACTAAATCACAAGATGGGATATGTGTTATTTTACCCAGTAAAGTCACTCTAAGAGGAAAGAGTTTTTTAGGAAAAAGGAATTATATAATTTTTTTTCTGTATGTGAAAGGGTAACTATTCCCACCTTATCATTTAAAATTTAAATTTAAATAATGTGGGGATTATTATACCTTTCAACCCTATATATCTAATTATTACTTTTTACCCCCACATTAATGGATTGGACATAATCCATCAAGGGTAGATTGACCCATTTTTCAACAAATTGAAATCCACGTAGTCCACAGTACTAATACTTTCGATTCTTACCATAAGACATTATTTGATAATTTGAGTTGATGGAAGGGAGTATTGGTTAAATAAGGAGTGAAGGTGAATAATTCGTTGTTTGGTAGCATAGTGGAGATTGGATGGGGTAAGGAGGGGTGGTGACGAGGATGAAGTTGGGATCACGTGGTGGTGGGTGGTGTCATCCAGCGGCGGAACCTACGAGGAAGCTTCCCCGGCCGGTAAGGTGGGACCCCTACACACCACACCGGATGCTTAGCTGGCGATAACCGACGGCGACGGGTCGGTTGACGACAAGAAGCTGACGACGTCTCTACCTCATCCACCATGATACCTGCCACGTGGCGGTGCGTCATGTGAGTCGTGATCATGAATCACGATGCTCTCTCAACCACAACGAACCTTCCTCACCCCACGCTCTCATCCCATGTGAGTGGCACTTTTGTGATAACCATCACGTGATATTGCATCAAATCTTTTTTTTTTTTTTTAGGCCGCTATATTGCATCAAATCTGTTCAGTGTTTACAGATTTTATTCAAAAAAAAAATCTGAATTAAAATACTGTTTCTTTTTTTTCTTTCTTTTCTAAAATTTAATATACAAATATATCAAGTTTTCGTTATCATTAAAAACATTTTATTTAGAGACTTTTTTACAGATTTTTTTTTTCATGATGTTTGTTATTTCCAGTATTTAAAAAAAAAAATTTTGCTAAAAGAAAAGTATCCTTCTATTTAAGACAATCCTATTAAAATCGCACTAAACATAAATACATTTTTCAATATAGATTCAAACTTTGATTTACCTGACCCAAACCCCGACGGTATTTCAATTTTTTTTTTATGTAAAAAAAATTTAGATTAGTTGAATATTTGCTGGGCATAAAAAATAAGTGATTCCCAGCAATGGCCGGCTGAGAGCCAAGGTTTAATGCTTTGTTCCGTAACAAGAACACAAGAAGACAGGAAGTTGGCCACGTGCCAAAACTTTCTGAAACTGTACCAACACATGTACGCACTTAATTATTGGGCAGATTGAGATTAAAAGCAATATATATATATATATATATATTTCTCATAGAACAACGTCTTCGTAAATTCTGATCAGAGGCCATGATATATATATATATATATGTAAAAATGGTTGGCTCACCTTATCAAGTGTTGCCTGCTTGGCCAAGTACAGCTCACATGTGAGAAAGAATGAATAATTCATATATAGAAGTAAATATGTGCACGCACGTAAACAATAATAATAATAATAATAATTAGCAACATTGACCAAAAATAATGAAACAAGGCTTTTCTGGGTGGCCTGAATCCCAAATGGCATCCTCTACGCTAGATCCCTCCACCTGTCTCCTTGTGATTTTCTTTTCCTCCCACCCAATTTAAATTCATAGGTTACTAAAATTGCAGAAACTACCATCATAAATTGTAAAGTCCAGCTAAATTCTTTTGGATTTCAAGTTTAAGTCCAAGAGGGGGGGTGTTTGTGCTGGAAATGGCAATCACAGACGTTTGAACTGGATTAATCAATTACTTCATAAAATAATTATTAAGGTGCAGATTTATTTTAAAGGTTTTGTTTTGTGAGCATTACTATCCAAGAAATTTTAAAACAGAGTAATTTATCCCATTCGATTAAAAAACTAATATTTATCGTTAAAATTTATTTTGATTATTAACATTTTTAATGATAAGAGGTAAAACGTTATTTCATTTTAAAACTTTCAAAATAATATTGATATTAAAAACACTTCACCAATAGTATTGAATGTGACGAAAAACTTTTAAAGTAAATATTTATCTTAACCCATAAAGAATATAATTAAGAAAATAAAAAAAAAATAGATGAAAAGTTGTGTATTGAATCCCATTACCATCCACTTCACTAATTTAAGAAATTGAAGAACATGAGGGAGACAGCAAGAGAGGATCCAGGGCAAGTGGATCGCCGTCCAAATAGTAATCATAAATACTAACTTACCAAACAAACTAAATTAGTGTACCTTCTAAGTCATCTTTCTTTCTTTTTTAATACAACTGTGATGTAAATTATGTTTCATACTTCTTATCTCGGATACTATATTTGGTCCAAATAGGGGGGAAAAGAAAGTTGCAAAATTTAAAATATTTTAAAAAAGTATAATTACTAATAACTATTTTTAAACTTTTAAATTCGCACAAGTGATATCTTTCTCTTTAACTTTACAAGGAAGTATTTTACGCAGGGCACGAAATGGAGAAAATTTATGCTTTGGTTAGGATGCCTGGATCATGAGAGCTTGACGGAGAAGATTAATTTTTTTTAAAAAAAAAAACCAAAAAAGATGTGGAAAAGTGAGGTGGAAAAATGGTGAGGAGTAGGAAAAGGACAGAATAGATGACGGCATTATGAAACAAGATGACGAGAGCAATGGCGCGTAATATCTGACAGGTTGTGAAATATTTGCGTAATTGGCGTTGACGTATACCTCAGTGACTCTTTCAACTCATCATCAAACGCCTCCATTTATACCTTCTTCGTCTTCTCCATTCATCTCCACAGCCCAACCTCTCTCTCTCTCTCTCTCTCAGCCATTCTTACGCAGACATGCAACAAGCAATTCCTTGCCGGCCGTCATGGCGACCCCTTCTTCCCCATCATTCCCACTTCAGCCCAGTCAGCCACAATCTGAATAACAGCAACAACATCGGAGCATCCTCTGTTTCTGTGCTCGACGGAGGGACCTCGGAGGGAATGGTCAAGAACATGGTGTCCGAGAATGCGGTGATAGTGTTCGCTAGGCGTGGATGCTGTATGAGCCACGTCGTAAAGCGATTGCTTCTTGGCCTCGGTGTGAATCCGGCGGTGTATGAGGTAGACGAGGCAGATGAAGTGTGTGTTGTCAAAGAGTTGGAGGCGATTGGTGATCGGAAACAGGGGAAGGTGCAGTTCCCGGCGGTGTTTATCGGCGGCAAGTTGTTCGGAGGCTTAGATCGACTCATGGCCACTCATATCTCTGGTGAATTGGTTCCGATCTTGAAGGATGCCGGCGCTTTGTGGCTCTGACTCAACATTTTCTCTCTATATGGAGCACAGGTCATAGACTTGAATGGAGATGAGGGACAGAGCCCCCGCCGGATTAACTTTACTAATTTTCATGACTTTCCTTATAATTTTCGGTTTGTTGTTTTAATTTAAATATTTGTAATTAGTTAGTGGGTTTCTTATAACTTTAAACGCTCTAATTCGGTTGCCATTTGTTAATTAAATCTGATTAATGTAATAATCTGAATATCTTATATATACATATATGTTCATACTAATATTAAAGATAAATAAAAACTAAAATATGAAATGCAATTTAGGTAGGCTTTAAGACATGTCACGTAGGTTGACTAAAAATGTATATTTCAAACAGTAAGATGGCATAATAGATATGATATTCCATAAATTATGAATGAATCAATATATCTATGAATTTCATATAACGTTATAATATAATGTTCATAAATTATAAACACTGCAACTCATTCAACTCCAATCTCCATGCAAATGCACAGATTTCCTCCACTCTGATTTATTGATATGAGCTGAACTCAAAATATTTTAATACATGAAAACTAAAAAAAATATGTTTAAAAGAAATTAACAGATCATTTAATTTAAGACACGAGTAATCAAATTCAATAGAATCATCATTCTAGGGTTTATTTGTCAACCCTGTCCATAATCACTTTTACGTACATAAAGACAAAACTCCTCTCACATACTTACTCTGGATGACGTGTAATCACTTTCCAAAAGCTAATATCAAACAAGCTACAATGTCATGCAAAAGCAAAGGTTAACTCACCTAAGATTAGATGCGATAATCAAGAATTTAAATCCTTCGATCACATATATAATCCAAGGGAAAAAAAATGCCATTTTGCTCAAGTAACTGGGTGAAATTGTGTGATAAAGGTTCAAACTCCAATGTCCAAACATTCCTAACACAATTAAAAAATTAAAAAAAATGCACATGGGAGCCATGTTTTAGAATGTGAACATTATATTCAATCAAATCTGGGCAAAAAGCATTCTAAATTTCTATCAGCCTCATCGTACGAAAGTTCTATTTTACCATGATTGCAATCACTGAAAACCTTGGATAGTGCTATTCTTTTTCCTCCTACTTTTTCTCCAGACGACAAAATCTCAGGCGCATCAGCCAAACATACCAAGGTCGGTAGGGAATGCGGAATGATGATCTAACAATACCCTCTTGAGTTTGGTAAATTTCACCATCAAAATTTCAGTATTACAAGGAATAATTCTTTCCGGAACAGCTACAACTGCAATCAATGGGGTAAAAGCAACAGGGAATTAGTTCTCTATCCTATGATTACAGAGTGACATGTACAATCAATGGGACAATTATGAGGATTCACGCTTCCATTTGACATGTCAATGTCCAGGCTCATCAATAATTTCATCCACCGTGTAACAACTTCAAAATTCAATGGGAAAGTACAACCTTGCTCAAATTGTATCTAACCATGATTCTAATTCATCTAACGTTTTAGCGTTGGTTCTAGAATGTGAAGAAGGTTGAAGTCCATGAAGGACAGGCTTTTCTTCAAGTGGCTGTAATGAAGTGTTTGGCTTCATCACTTTGGATGTTGCCTCCAACAAGTCATCAAGTTCATCATCCAGACTGGCAGCAATTGATAGGGTTTTGGATGAATCTGGTTCTTTATTAAGGATCTGTGAACTCCCAGCAGAGATTCCTCGTGAAACAGGAAAACGGGTATTGGACGAAAAGCCAGGAGAGTCCATAATCTCTAACTCACAAACTGCATCAAGAAGCATATCTAGTTCCTCTTCTGCATCAGCAGCCTCAGATGTTGAGAGCTTCCTTGTAGGATTTTCAGTGGAAGATAAATTAACTTTTGAAATGGGATCAAGTACTCTAAGTTGATCTGAACTGTGAATTTGGCCCCATTCAACTTCAGCATAATTTCCCGGAATAACAATATCATCAGATGACGGAAGTGATTGAGCAACTTGGCTGCTATCACAGGAACTACATGATGTAAAACGATCTCCAATCTTAACATCAGCAGCAAAATCATCATATGTATATTCTGCAGCCGGCTCTGTAGTTTGCAGTGTGCCCCGTAGTTCATTGCTGCTGGCTGTAGAGCCTTTGGCGCTCTGCAACAAACCAAAACAACCTTATATGAAGTTTGCAGACCATGCATAACTTATACCCTCATTTTTGACAGTTTAAGTGGTCCTTGTGCTATTTCTATGTTGATTACTTTCAGCAGCAATATATGCTGCCAAAAATTGAGAAAGTTCTTGGATATGAAGTCCCATTATAAATGTGATTGAACTTTGATATTTTGAGATTTGAAAAGAGACAGCCTATTTTAAGCTCAAATCCGTTAATCAGAGACTAAACATACCAGCTCCAGGGGTAATAAGTCAGGCTCAATGAATAGTATCTTTGACAAGTCAACTTTTGCAAGATTTTCAGCAATAGCGTGCAGGTTCAAGGAAAGAAAAGATGCCTGCAGGACAACAGACACTTAGTCAAAAAAGGTAACAACTATAAGTTAGGCAACAACTTATAGGAAAACGAACTAAGAATATAAGATGACAAAATGTCGCATAATGAGTACAACCATGAATCCAAGTAACATAGCAAAGCTATTACACCCAATTATAATCTTATGCAGGCAAAACCAACTCATTATTCCTCAATGAACCTATCCTGAGCTGGCCATGTGTACTCAGAAATTAAAATTTCCATAACAGCATTAGTGATACTGCCTCATGTTTAATGTTACCAAACATTGAAAGTTCTTTAAAAGGAAAGGTAGAAGCAATTATAACATATTTGGTTTATGGATGCATCAGCATAAGAATCTGAGGATAAGTCATACCAAAAGGAGTAAACAGACACAAACAAAAAGACTGTATCTGATCATAAATCCACAAAGATCAGGAAGCAGTATCTAAACAAACCTTGATCTTTGAGTCAATTGCCTAGACTGCGATTCTTAAACAGAGACCACACTGCTATTAGTCTAACGATTCATACATCCACTCAAACGATTGAAAATATTAAATTAAAAAACTAAACAGAAAGAGATTACCATATAAACATATATTACCTTCATAATTTTGAAATCCAATAAGCACAGGATGGAAATATAAAAATGACTTGCATGTTTAACGCATTCAAAGGGACAATAAATGATAATTATGGATGAAACATATCTTAGCAATAAATATTAAGACTTATGATGAAGATAATCACCCTGATGAAAGGGAACTCCTAGGTAAAACCAGATGTGAAATGTTGGAGCTTGACATATCATAAATGAGTACAGTCAATGGCACTCAATCCAAGCACCAATAGGCCCTGAGATTAAGTGCCTTAATACAGGTAGCGGCCTCAAAGGCAAGTATGTAAGCATAGGAGTACCAATAAGTCCCAACTCAGTAACTCTTCAGACTTGAGTAATAGGTGGAAGGTGCTTTTACTTTTGAGGGATTATTATTAGATTCTTAGTCATCCACCTTAAAAAACAACATTAGTTGAGGACTTGGCTTCCAAAAAGCACTGTTTTATGACATGGTCTTGCTTGAGAAGTTAGCATACATGTCAAATCTTATCACAATTGTTCGTACTTGCTTATTTTCTATTTACGTATAATAGTTTTAGCTTCTTTCCTACTTTACACTTTATTCAGAAACTGCTTTTCTAGTGCCTTTCGCTTTCAGCTGCTAAGGGAATGTAAGATTAAAATGAGCAAAACATAATGTTGGAAGCAACAGACTTCAATATGGAAATCACAAAGTGCAGCACTCTTGAGTCCTAAAGCATCCATAACGTCTGATACATGGCCTTCTCATTTTAAGGGGGCTTAATGGAGTTGTTGAACTAGCTCCTGATGATCTTACTAATAAAAACTACACCAAAACAAACATTTTGGAAATTATCCATACAACTTGAAACACTTATGATAACAACCCATTTTACATGAGAATGGGTTACTCAAGAAATTCATTCATACTATGTTCATCTTTGCATTCGTCTAGTTACCTCATGAGTTCCACTTGTCTTATCCTCCACAACAAAATTATCATCCCCAACCCATGAAAGAATGCCCTCTCCTCTGACTGCGAGCATAGCACTTATCCCCTCATTGAACTCACCTGCAAGAAAATATTACTTAAAGATTTTGAAAACAAAATCCAAACACCATTCTTGCAATTCTCTATCGATGAAATGAACAGAGACGTCAAATATGATCCCGCTAACAGGAAAGCAGTGTCTAAAAGACACGACAGACAACAATCAATAATGTTCCAACAGAGCAATAAAACGGTATCTGATTCGCATTGCTGAGTATCTGAGTGATGAAGCAAAAGACATACCAGAAAGAACGTCATCCAAGGAAGTAACGCCATTCAAACTGGCATTTTCTTGAGACTGAGCCTCAGCAAGCAGATGACGGTAATCCGCCCCTTTACTTTTCGGTAAAACAACGTCAGAGGTTTTACTTGAACTATCGAGAGAGACCCCTTCAGCCTCAGCATCCAATTCTTCGTCATCATAACGGTCCCAATTCGAGGGGAGCGCCGGTGAACCCTTAGAGCGATGGGCTTTCTCCGTCACTTGCTTGCCCAGTGGCTTCTTACCGGTGCTTGCATCATTTGAAACACCTGATGAAGAGGGCTTAAGCTTCTGATTTTGATGACTTCCATGAGGCTTCTTACTGTGATGCTGAGAATGGGCTCTCTTTGATTTAGCCAATGCTTTTACATCCATTACAATCAGATAACTTGCACTCTATAAGATGTGAACTTTATCGGAATCAAGAGACAACACATTAATCAATGAGTTAATTCAGTAAGACCCCTGGCTTCGATCATAGGATGATTAGGTTTCAGAGATTGGCTTAGAATCAATTTTCTTCGCGAGGTAGAACAATGTTCAGAGAGAGGTCGCCAGAACAACCAGAACGACGCCGTGTTAAAGTCTCGGGTTTGTGCCCTGCGCTTCGGGAACTGGATCGGGTGCTGTATGCCGATTCGGATCCTGGGTTCGTATGTGGAAACAGGCTGGGTGCAACTTGCAAGTGGGATTGGGTTGGGTCATTACATTTTAATCCTCAAATGTAACCAAGATTTTGAAATTATATTAACTATTTAGAAATACTTATAATTTTAAAATGTTTTAACATAAATTATTTTAAATCTAAATCCATAAATTTATTTATGAAGTATGCACTCATTTTTTAAAGTTTTTTTCACCAAAATTTTTTATACTTATTTGACACCATGCAGTATATTATTTTCATGGTGACTTACGATATGTGATAAACTGATAATAATATCTACTCGAATCATATCCAAATTCTTAAATAATGGTCACCTTTTAACACTGTAATATAGTGGTATTATTTTTGGGTCACCATGTGTTAAAAATGATTTTCTCAAACAAGCAAAAACCCTTCGGTTCCAATCGCAATCACGATTCACGAGGTAGGAAATATATTTAAACACGTCATCATCAAAAATTACAAAAAAAAAAAAGAATCTAAATAATGTATTCAAAGAAATTATTTATTTCATTTTTAGAATGTTAACTTATTTTTTTCTAATCAGATGTATCATAATACTAAAGACAATCTTGTATGAAGCGCTGTCAACATTAAATATGGACATACCTTCTAACAGACATTCAAATTTTGATTTATTGTATTATAAGGAATTAATCCTTTCTACTTGATCTAATCTCATTAGTTGCATAGATGTTAATTTAGAGAGTGAAAGTAAAAGGCCAAAAATTGTTAATCCATTGATAAGGAATTGATTTACAACCTACAAGATTATAAATTCAAATCTTGTTACAAATGTAGATACTTTATTGTTGAGCAATCTATAACACATTTGTAGATAACTTAGAGCCCAGAGATATGTCATGACCTGAATGAACCCTAAAACGGACTCACTTAAACTTTTTTATCTTAGAAAAAGTAAAAGTAAAGGGAGTATTTTTTTTTTCACTATAATTAAAAAATCATTATAAGAACTACAAGTGTTTTCAGCACAGTCATCAACCTAAGAAATTGATTAGTGTCAATTAATTTGGAGGTCCAACTATGAAAAGAATGTTTGGCAACTGGCATATACTGTGTGAAATATCTGTTATATAGAATTATACTGTTTTCTTTAAACCAAACTTTTTAAGCACCAATTAATCAATTGTTTGTTGGAGGCCACCATCAACTCAATTTCATTCTGGCTTCAAGGTAAATAACAAACATCACTTTTACACTTACGTACACTTTTATTCCTCTACTTCTCTACAATCAATCACTATTTGTTTCCTTTTTTAAAAAAAAATCGTGTTCTTTAATCATAATATTTATATTATTTGTGTATATCTTATTGTACTCGATATTTAATCAAATGGGAATCACTTGACTGAGAGATTCATCTAAAAAAATCATCATCGCGAAATTTTTTTCACAGATGTTAACAAACCATTAATTATGTTCATTAAAATTTGTGAGACAAAGGTGTAGGGTTTCTCAAATAAATGGCTGAAAATTCAGTTTTCAGTATTTATATACGCAGCAAATTTTGTTGATGAAGATTAGTTTTTACTTCTAATAAATAAACGGAAAGAAAAATATCTATAGATGCAGAGAAAAAGCTAAGCGTGTAGAAGAATTATGTAAGAGAATTATTCATCAATTTATTGTATTTTTTTTTAAAAAAAGGGCATAACGTCAATCATGCGTGGGAGTGGGAGTGGGAGATGGACCTATTTTGTCTTTGAATTGCTTAAAGCGAAGGGTTTTGAAAATCTGTCTTTTTTGTGGCTTCCCCATATGGATCCACAGCAGAGCCAATAATTCATTGAGC
>QFDD01004935.1:0-15766 GCA_006871305.1 Vachellia collinsii | reverse complement strand
TTTTGGGTGCCCTAGTGTCGAGAAAATAGCCTGGCCAATCCTTTTTGGATACTTATGTTGGGAGATCTGGGTCTCTCGGTGCAACAAGCTGTATGGGGAGGCTAACAACCGTGGAGGAATAGATGCCATATCTTGTTTTTTCAAGGCTTGTGCTGATCTAGACCTAGTCAATAATTGCGCTTTATACAGAAGAGACATTACTGGTGCACATCTGGACCAACGGTTTAGCAATGGCTTTAACTTAATTGTAGATGGTTCGGTTTTAATGGATGGGAGAAGTGGATGCGGAGGTTATATTAGGGATCCAAGTCATAACTGGATCTGTGGTTTCAGCTGCAAATTAATTAATGTTCCACCTGTTATTGCTGAAATCATAGGGATGATTCATGGTCTAAAATTATGCTGGGATAAGGGGTTCAGATTAGTTACTGTTTTTTCAGATTGTATTGAAGCAATTAACTACACATTAAGGGGTTGTGATGTTAATTATCCCTTTAAGGATGTGGTTGATGAGCTTAGATTAATTATTCATAAAGACTGGCAGGTTGTGGTAACCCATGTTGATCGAGAGGAGCTAATTATTGCTGATCGATTAGCAAAACTCTCATACAGGTTAGAGGTTCCTTTTTGTATCTTCAATCATCTGCCACTCTCGTTAATTGATGAGGAGGTTGATGTAAGAAGAGTCATGGATTCCTCAAGGTTGTAATTTTTTGTTTGGTTGAATGAATTCAGGTACTATTCAAAAAAAAGATTCCCTTGCATATTTGGCGGCCCTTCTGGAGCCAAATCTCTGTTTATATTCAGATAATCAGCTTTGAATTGAATTTTGATTTTGTTTATTTAAACTTTATGACTGCCTTTACGAGCTGCCTTTTAGACCACGCCTCTGATCTCCTAATTGATGCCTCAGTCTCACCTTCATACCTCTCTCTGGGTTAGCCAAGGCTCTAGCTCACATCAAAATTGCGGGAAATTCACTCCAATTCATTAATCACAAACAATCCTATTCCTATCGTCTGCCCCAGGGTTCCCTGGTTCATCGTTAGATTCGATCAATCCACTCGAACCTTGTCCGAATTCGTTTCACATTGTTTCTTCAATTCGAAAACTTTCGCTTCGTCAACCATGTCTTTTGAAGAGGAGGAGGCATTCGAGCACACCCTTCTCGTAGTCCGCGAGGTCTCGGTGTACAAGATTCCGCCCCGAACTACATCCGGTGGGTACAAGTGCGGCGAATGGCTCCAGTCCGATAAAATATGGTCCGGCCGGCTCAGAGTCGTGTCGTGCAAGGATCGGTGCGAGATCCGACTGGAGGATTCAAACACTGGGGATTTATTCGCTGCTTGTTTCGTTTACCCTGGCCAGCGCGAGAACTCGGTGGAGTCCACCCTCGACTCCTCCAGGTACTTCGTCCTGAAGATCGAGGACGGTCAAGGTAAGCACGCGTTTATCGGTTTAGGGTTTGCGGAACGAAATGAAGCTTTTGACTTCAATGTGGCATTGTCGGATCACGACAAGTATGTGAGAAGGGAGCATGAGAAAGAATCCGGCGAGGCGTCCGAGGAATCTCATATTGATATTCATCCAGCCGTAAATCACAGATTAAAGGTATACGTATAATACAATAACTTCTCACTGTTAATCTGTTTATTGTGCATTTCCTAATCTTAAAAAACAGAACGTGCTTTGATTATCCTACCTGCTGAGTTTGAGTAACAAAGCGTCATATACTGCTATGAGTAACAAATCTCATGAGTGGTTAATCGATGTCAGCATTTCGTTCTTGTGATTTCTTTGCGGTTGTGTTTTGTGTTGCTCTATAATATGTAAGCATTACATGGCTATTGAGATTTGAGATATGTATACTTTTTTCAGATGATCATGACAACAAATCTCCTTTTAATGTTCCCCCTCCCTTTTAAACAAACTCGAAAAAAGCGGATACCGCATTTTTAACTCATGTTTGTTCTGATAATCGAAACCACCATTTGATCTCTCCAAATGGGATTTAAGCCCTATGACTTTACTGTTTCCTCTCTTTTTTTCTTATCCTTTGGAACCTGTAGGAAGGTGAAACCATCCGGATTAACGTGAAACACAAACCATCTACTGGATCTGGCATGCTTTCGGCAGCTGGTTTAACAGGCGGGCCTTCTGGAATTGCGAAGCCTAAAGCATTGAGCCTTGCTCCTCCGCCAGCTGGAGCAGGAAAAATCAGGTCTCCACTTCCGCCCCCTCCAAATGATCCTGTCGCTACTCGGAAGATATCTACCAGTCACAGTACTGATCTTAAAGGATCTAATGATAGTGTGAGACATTCTACTGATTCTATTTCAGATCTCTCTCAACTAAAGGTAGAATGCTCTGCTTATCCTTTCTTTGTTTCCTTCTTGCATGCAATATCTGTCTATGTGCTGGTCTGTCTATGGTGCATGAGTGCCTTTCTTTATTGGGGGAATTACTGTAGAGTCCCATGCAAAAGAATTAATATCAGAAAGGTCCCATTGACAACTTAAGTAGCTACTATTGACAACTCAAGTTACTCACATTGACAACTTCTTGAGACTTGTCTGATATTAATTCTCTTGCACAGGACTTCATAGTAATTCCTCTCTCTTTATTCATTTGATGCAAATAGCAACGTCAGCTCACTTGTATCGTTGAACTGACTTTACCATTGCTACTTCCTCATATTTACACCTTAAATTATTGAGCTGTAGTTTTATATCCTAATTATCAATCTACATTCTTGTGTGGTTGAAACACATTGGCTAGAGAACTAATATAACATACATCCATTACCTAGTCACTTGCTGGGGGATTCGTGTTGATGGTGTCTTGATGTGATGCAAGTCCATTAAGAAGGCGAACGTCGATTGGCTGTATTTCTAAGGATTTTACATTCTATAAAATGTTTGAATTACCTGAGCCATGATGCGTTTTCCTTTTTGATAAATCCATTAATTTCCTCATGTTTTTTGGTTGACATTTACAGAGGAACCTTCCGTCAACAGCTGCGTCAGGGTCGACCACTGCATCAGGTTGGGCGGCCTTCTGACTGTATGAACGATTTTACTATACGAGGCGTTTAAAATCCCTGAATACACATGTTTTTGGTTATTTCTTTACAAAAGAGGATGAAGCAGGTGGTGCCAGAAGTAAACGAGTCTGCACATGATACAAGTAACTCGATATATTCAGGAATAACCGCCCGCCAAATGGCCTTGACTTCTTTAATTTCCTTGGGATTGTAATAATTAGATCCAATATCTATATAAAAGAATGACTTTTTCTTTTTCGCAATCTGACTCTTGCTAGGATCTATTCCATATTCTGTTCCAATAAGAGTGTGTTCATGCTGCAATGCTGCTGATCTTTGATCTACCAATCACTAATAAACTGAGTTCACCAAAAGAAAAGATAATAACTTCTGCACACGCATATCTTGCAAGAAACATTTCTTAGCTTGTTTAAAATCCTACATACTCGCAACTTGCTTCTATTCACAATTGACGTAAGATAACTCTACAATCAGCGCAAATTTTTCTTTGCTGTACAGCAGAGCAAACCCTACCCCCCTCAGAATTGTTACGCAATTTCATTAGGCTAGTGAATTTCCAATTTTTTTACTTCTCTCCGAATTAAATGGCAGTTGGGAAGAAAAAAAAGGAAAGAGGAAAGTCCAGACTGCTTCTCAACTGGAAAGTAGAGGATTCTGCTCCTTGGTGAGCTCTTCAACTAGATAAAGAGAATCGCCATCACTCTTCAATAGCGGGAAAAGACGTTAACACTTCGCAACAATGCATAATCACCCTTCACAGAACAGCAAAAGAAGTCCTACTCCCCCCATTTTTGTTCCTTCAGGATTCACAAACTTGTGCTTCGGTTAGCAAATGTAACATATGACCACCTTCTCAGGTAAAAAATAAACACATAGGTGTACTTTCTTTCCGGCTGTATCCTACAAAAATATAGTGATCATTTTTGTCCTGGCCACAAAGTGATCACAATTGAAAATTCTCGTTACTTTCACCGATGTCTTCATCTAAGTTCAATCGCCCCACCTGAATTCAGATAAGAGCAATCAAACTCCTGTATAACCACATATCTGTTGCGAAATAGCATGGGAAAGAATCTACAATCTCCATAATGCAAAAACTTGTCAAAAAATATCCCTCTTGACAACTCGAGGAAACAGGCTTCAGATACGAGGCAACAGAATCACCGATCCATCAGCACAATTTACCAGTCGGGTGTCACTTGCTCATTATTCTTGGTAGTCTGGCTTCAGAATCCAATGTGATCCATTTGATCCTTTTTCCAGAGTTGCTATCTCCTTTAACAGATTCTTGAACAGGGCAAGATCTGTTGAGGGTATCCTGTCCTTGAAATGCTGGACTATGCTGGACGAATCAGAACGACCACCTCTCTGTTGTAGAAATGTACAGATTTGCCTAATCAACACCTCAGGTTGCACTCCATCTACTATTTTAGAAGCCCTAGAGGATCCAACATCCACAGATCTTGCTTGATTAGATTGGTTAACAGCAACACCAAACTGATGTTCTAGTCCAGCACCAATGGCTTTTTCTTGGTTATTCCGGATTCGAGCCAAAAGTTCAGCAGAATATAATGCCCTACCAGATGATACCCCAGCAGCAGATCCATTTAATTTTCTAGTTCCATCACCAATCAATTCATCGGATTCTCTGCAATTACTTACCAACCGGGAATTCACAGTTGAACCAAACTTTCGAAGAAAAGATGATGGTGCCCCAGCAGTTCCTGATTTTCCTGTCCATGTAGGAACAATGATGCTGTCACGACTTCGGAGCTTTCGTGACTGACGTAAAGCTTCTGCAGCTCTCTGTGCAACCTGGGAAGCTTGCTCCTCAAGCCTCATCTTTTCCTCATCATTGGCATTCATGATCAAATCATGGTTCACAGCACTCTACGATCATAAAACAAGTTAGACCAAAGAGGTCAAATACCATTTACAAAAAGGACATACAAGGGTCAACCAAATCTAACGTGCATACAAAATGATGTCGTGTAATGGATATTCTTTTAAAGTGGAACAGAATCCAAATGAATATATAAACTCCAAATGAGAAGGGTTAAAGAAATTAAATTTAATATTATGCAACATGTGCTCACTTGTGCCATTATTCACTCCATTCTCAACTCATCCAACGGTATGCAAATTTCCAACAGCGAAATAAATAAAATCAAAGACACCTGATAAATTGGATGTAAAATGAAACACAATGAAGAAGCTTACATGTAACCCATGGGCATCAAAAAGACTTTTCAAAATATTTGTTTCCTCATCTGCTTCATCAAGACGATCTGTTTTCTCTTTTCCCTTTCCCTTGACTAATCTTGGTTTTGACCTGCCATCGCTATTAGCTACAACATCATCCGAACCTGGTTCAGTAGTTTGGGGATGTTTATGCTTATCCTGCTTATCTTCATGTGCCCCAACAATATTTACATCTTCAGATATTTGACTGAAAATAGTTGACGTTTCAGTTGACCCAATTTTGTCATCCACATTCAATGTAAAAAGATCTTTCATATCTCGGGCTTTAAAGAATCTTTTCTGCTGCGGGTTCTTCAATATCTTATTGGTAAGAAAATGTTTGTAAATCTGACGGTGATACACTTTCTCCTCTATAGTTCCACGTGTGATCAACCTATATACTGTCACATCCCGTTTCTGACCAATTCGCCAAGCTCGTTCTCGGGCCTAACAAAAGCAATAATTATCATCAATAAAAAAGATAAGATTTAAAATTGAAGCAAATCACAGCTCTCTGTCAGAATGATTGAAAATTTCTTTAGGGTTAAACATACTTTTAGTCCCTATAGTTTACCTCAATTTGGGTTTTGGTCCCTAAGGTTTAAAAGTGATGGTTTTAGTCCCTCAAGTTTGCTCTGTTTAAAATTGTTAGTCCCTGTAGTTTTAAAAGGTCCCTGTACTTTTAACTAATTTTGTTTTTTATCCCTATATTTTGAATGAATTTTGGTTTTAATCCTTATACTTTGAATGAATTTTTATTTTGATCCCTAAATTTAACTGTATTAATTAACGCAATCAAACATTTAAGTCCCTAAAACTACAAGAATAAATTATACAACAATTTTTTTTCATGTTACCTTGTCCAGTTATTAAAAAATTTCACTATAATTTACAGAATTAGTGACACATAAGTAAAATTAATTATATTAATATTATGTGTAAGTCCTTTTAAAATTATAGGGACTAACAGTTTTAGACAGAATAAACTTGAGGGATCAAAACCACAACTTTTAAACTTCAGGGACTAAAAACCAAATCAGAGTAAACTATAGGGACTAAAAGTATAGTTAACCCATTTCTTTATAAACAATGATACTCATTCTTGGGCCCAACAAAAGCAATAATTATCATAAATACAAAAGATAAGATTTAAAATGGAAGCAAAGCATAGCTCTCTGCCAGAATGATCGAAAATTTCTTTATAAACAATGATACACAAAACTCTAGAGAATACATACATTTCAATTCTAACATATTTGGGGACCTATTTTGAATGACACCAGATGCATCAAACAACAGATGTTTTTATAGGATATTGTATGACTAAATGAACAACACAATGTTGCAAATGACAGTTTTGCAGTTGCGTTCAAACTATTTTAAGACCTGGCAGGATGTATCAAAAAACAAGATTACCTGAACATCAGTCGAAGGATTCCAATCAGGGTCAAAGATAATCACCCTGTCTGCACCAGTAAGATTTGTCCCCAAGCCCCCGACTTTGGTTGTTAAAATGAATATAAATACTTCCCTTGATTCATTAAATTCATCAATTAAAGCCATCCTTTGTTTTATGGGAGTGGCTCCATCCATTCTCCGGTAATTATGACCAGAAGTGGTCAGAAAATTCTCAACAATGTCAAGCATTTGTTGGGTTTGAGTAAAAAAAAGAACTCGATGACCCTGTTCCTTCCAAACATTAAGCACCTGTGCCACAACTTTCATTTTCCCACTGCGTTCTGGATTTCCATAGTCTGGATTGGTGATTGCATGTTCCCTTTCAAGCAAATCAGGGTGGTTGCAAATCTTACGCATTACATCAATTCCATAAAGAGAATTTTTCCGTCCATCCAAGATTTGCTCCACTTCAGAACTTGCCAAAAATGCTCTATAAGCAGATACTTGCTCCGTAGTAAGGCTACAAAATAAAACATGCTCAGTTTTCTTTGGAAGCTGGGCATCCACATCTCCTTTCATCCGCCGGAGAAGATAGGGCATAATCAAATCACGAAGCATCAGAGCACACCTGTAAAATGTAAAAAAGTAACTAGTTATTTGGTGTTGCAGCTAATGAGTTAGAAAACTTACAACAGTCACCTTCGTAATCAACACATACAAACAATCTAACTGAAAATCCTCCTTTGTTTCATTTCTCTATTTTTGCACCAGAACTAGAATGGGTGAATATTATGTTCCTTATCATTAAAACAATATATAACCAGATAATTTAATAGAGGCCAATTCTATATGTGACAAGATTAACGAAAAGGAAGATCAGAACCACCTGTATGCTGTAGATACTTGTAATGGTGAAGCATTCGCATATCCACCAACTGCTATAGGAACAGCAAACTCGGCTTCAAATACAGGCAATACACCCAACTTTCCAGGAAAAACAAAATCAAACAATGACCAAAGTTCAGTCAGTTTGTTCTGTATAGGTGAGCCAGTCATTATGATCCGGTGCACAGTCTGTAGCTGTTTGCAAACTAGGGTAATTTCGGCATTTGGATTCCTTATTCTGTGTCCTTCATCAAGAATAGCATAACCCCATTCAATATCGAGTAACAGGTCCCTCAATATCCTGAGCTGCTCATATGTTGTGATAAGCAAACCAGATTCCATTCTCATCACACGACTTACCAGGGATTCCCATTTTCTTGTGCTTTTTGATTGAATATTGGTTTCATAGTCACTGTCACTTGAACTATTACTATCATAGTCTGATTCATCACAATTGGATTGCTTCTTTCTAACATCAGGATCTCGTGCAGAATCATGTAAAAGCTCTACATGAAAGTTTGGGTACCATTTTTGAACTTCCCTTCTCCATTGTCGCAACAGGGTCACAGGACAAATGATAATGCTTGGTTTATACATGCCACTAAAATGCAATGCACCAAGAAAAGATAAAACCTGGATGGTTTTACCAAGACCCATCTCATCACCAATAATTCCACCAGCTCTTTGGCAATGCAATTCCCACAGCCACTGAACACCAACCTTTTGATAGTCAAACAGTGCATCAAAAATATTATCAGGGATTTTTAACCCGCCTTCTAGTGTTATAAAAGAAGGTTCATGATCAGCACATTCAAAATCCTGAGCATCCAAATTCTCACAAATGGAAGGGTCCACGTAACCGCTTGCTTCCCCTGAAAAGCATGCAACAACTAAAGTATGAACGAAAAATACTCCATATAATGGCACAAAGAGAGAAGTCAAGGGTTTAAAATGGATTGAAACCAGTTTACGGTAGCTAATGGTTCATAGACAAGTTGCCAAACTTCAACCCCATCCATGAAGAACCAATACACAGCTTACAATCATCAGCGCATAACTAACAACAGATTTTTTTTCCTGAAATTTGCTGAAATTATACGGACTTAGGATAAGTTTGCTTGTGTTCTGAAAATGGAACAAAGATATGTTTAGTTTGAACAGGATTTAAATGATGTTTTCTGTATTCTGATTTATGTTTTAGGGGATCTCTATGTAAGTTTTGACATTGTAACATTGGATATCACCTTACTATAATTTCTCCCTTCTCTCTTGTCATAACAATAAGGAACTCAAACACCATATGAAAAAAAAAAATAAAACATACCAGTCTCTCTTGAATGTATTTCCTCACTAGAAACACGCTTTGTCCATTTCCTACCAGGCAAAGGTCGCCTTTTTGGCCTTCTCAAATTATTTTTCTTCTCTAGCTCTCTTTCTTGGGACTGAGGAAATCTTAGTGGTACTTTGAGTCTGACAAAAGGATGAGTGGGTGCATCAAGCTTCGGCAGATCTTTAGACTCAAGCAACTTCGAGGTTGGGCGAGCTCTTGCTGCCTCAGATATTGATTGGGCTGTTCTTTCAAGACTAGAAGAAGCAAGGTCATCAGTCTTTTCTTCCTGACTTGCACCATAACTACTAGATGTTTCTGATTGTTGAAAGCGGCGCTCAAAGCCCTTCAGGTTAGAAAATGGGGTCAAAATCCCTTTTCTTACCAAATGATCCCTTTCCTGAAAAATGAGGCAGAAAATTAGCTCCTCCACTTCTATATCTAGCAATAGCATCCTTCACATTTGATTCATCCTCAGCAGAGCAACTTATAACGCCAGCAAAATGTCCTGTCTTATCACAGATTAAGCAACAAATCTAGAACACAAGAGTATAAGTAACTCTAGTACAAAAAAATAAGAGTGTAACTCACTGTCTCAACAAAGCCTGCCGAGGCAGCATCTAAAATGGCATCAAAATCAACATCATCACCAAATGAAACCGTTTTATGCCGTTTCCCAGAGCCTTTCGGTAAACTTTTCACTTCTGTAGGCTTCCTCTTTGATCTTCGCTCTTCCTTAACCAAATTAAAGATCTCATTGTCTTTGTCTAGATCAATACTTTTGCAAGGCTTCTCCTTGAACAAATCTGAAATATCTTTCTCTAGTTGAGCCTTCGTCTTCTTTAGGTTTTCTAACCTATCAGAAGCAAGAACATGTTGAAGACTCAAATCATTGGAGGAAGTGTCCTTGGTAGTCCCTTGCTCCCCATTGTCGGCACCACCATCAATACAATCTCCATTACTTTCAATATTTCTCACTTGTTCGATAGTGGAAGCAACTGCATTTATTTCAAAATCTACTGCCCTCAACTTATGATAAAGTGCTGCTTTGCAAATAGACGGCGGATCAACATTTTCATGTTTGTGAAGAGATTCTTCCTTTGGGCTCCCATCAGCTTCAGTGATGGTCACCCCATCATTCTGTGCCTACAAGTTAACATTCACCAAGATCAAATTCTAAGATGTGGTTTAAATATAATTTCTCAAGCAAGACAAGTAAGATCCCACATATGCCTTGTTAGGCTACAAATAACTTTGAATCTGTATCACAAGATTCTAGTTTTAATACTTCCTTCTCCTCTTTTCATAAAGTTGAACTTGAAGCCATCCTAGTTTTAAGCTGATGCATTTTCCCTCGCATAATGATAAGGTACATTAAAATTTGAGGTTAAATTGAAAAAAAAAACAAAAAAAAAAAAAATCAAGCCCCCCATAGACTGCAACTAACTGGTTACACATTTTTCTTCTTTACATGCAATTGGACGGCAAATGAGAATCCAGTGGGGTGCTTCCATTTAAAATCGAAATAGCACGAAGCTGTTCTTACTGAAACCACAACGAAAAGGGAAAAATATGAAGCTAATTTGATTCGACTCAAATATATTCGTTGCTTGAAAAAAAATTAGTCTATTTCCGTAGGCTGTCCTTAAAAGTTCACCAATTCAGTGGAGATGGCAGCATTACAAATAAGCTTAGCGGAGTCGGTAAAATTGAAACTTGAAAGGAACCAAAAAGCTAATTGGTCAGAACCAAGTCCTGTTACCTCAGCTAATACGTCTCTTTCGACGCATTCGTGATTGGCAGACTCTACGCCCAAACTATGAAGCAAAATTCTGTCTTCGTCTTCCTCCATAATATTATTTCACACCAACTAAAGCCACCTACAAGAGATAAAAATGGAAAATCTCAGCATACTAAAGCAGCAACTGCTTTCTTCGGGACCAAACCCACAGTGTACTACGGCCAATTTCAATTTCATAGAATTACCAAGTTCAATTGCCAAAAACAAAACAAGGACAAGAACCCTTGCTTGCTTCTAGGTTCGATCAGGTCTCGACCGTTCAAGTTCATAAATTATTTTCCAAGATTACAAATTAGACAAGCTTTGATCCGAAACAATGATGTTGTCCCCGCCTCGGCGCATCCTCTACCATTTCCCGTGAAAGCATGCGACGTCTTCAACCCTTCGTCTTGGGCCGAAAAACAAAGCAACGTGTGAGCGGTCTTGCTTTTCACGTCGTTTATAGGTAAACCATGGAGTCTGTGTCGTTTTAATGCACCTTGTCCCCAACTAACGTCGTTTGTTCTTTTTTCTTGTCGTTAACCGACTTCCTCCCAACGACCACGAGCGCAGACGTGTCACGACTTGCGACCACATTGGCGGGGAAATTGAGGGGGACGGACGAACGTTCATTACAAGGGCGGTAAGGGACCGGTCTGAACGCCACTCACCATAATGGCCACCGACGAAGGAACTCGGAGGCAGAGAGGCGAAGATAAGGGAGAAGATGAAAATGAAAGCTGCAGAGGAATTAGAGTGCGTGGTATGCAATTCGCCTACGACGGGCAACCGCCACTCTTTGTCGACTTCAACCTTAAGATCTCTGCTGGTTCGCGCTGCCTTCTGGTTGGTGCCAATGGATCCGGTAAAACACTTCCCTCGGATACTTTTCCTCTACTTAATTATTCCTTTCCCATTAATATTCTGCATGAAGCTGTGGGAAATGTCCGTTGATTCACAATGAGCTTCAGAGTCAAATCACAATAGCCGCCTAGTGATCAATGCGCATGAAATAAGTGTACCGTATGACATTTGCTGATAGTTTGGGAAATTTAATATCGTAGGCTAATGTATATTGGAGTTGAAATTGATGTCATATTGTGCCTGTGTAGAAATGCGACTCCACGTGTTTTCCACTGGCTAAGATTAGGCCAGAGGGAGAACTAGAACGTTATTGATTTAGAATTACTCTAACCTGCAGGGAAGACCACTTTGCTTAAAATTCTGGCTGGCAAGCATATGGTTGGAGGAAGAGATGTTGTGCGGGTATTAAATTGTTCTGCTTTCCACGATACTCAACTGGTTTGCAGTGGTGATCTGGCCTATTTGGGAGGATCCTGGAGTAAAACCGTTGGCTCAGCAGTGAGTTTCCTGATTCTGGTTTCAATGTAATTTCTTTTCTTATAGAAGAGTTACTACCACGATAAAAGTGGTAAAATGTTGCCTATGAGGTGCAAAGCTGTTAAAAGTGGGGTGGAAGCTAAGTAGTGGATAGTTAAAGATGTACAGCCTCAGTATATTAGATAGTTATTTCACTTGTTTAAACGTTGGTTGCTTTGTTGAACGACTGGGCATCACCAACATGGCTCATGTCTTGTGGTCTTAGGTACAAACAAGAGTTTGATGCTGATAAAATTTTGAAACACACTATCAATAATTGGAGGTCTAGGACTCTTGCAATTTTTGATGAGATTTTTTTCTTACTTATATTTTCCCCATAAAATTTATTTATGTGCTTTGCTCAATTTGTTTCGTAATCTTGATTTCATTGCCAATATCCAGGGAGAAATTCCACTCCAAGGAGACTTCTCGGCTGAACATATGATATTTGGAGGTAGGTTATAGACTAATTTTTATCGCTTCCTAATGCATCTCCAATTTGAATCGAGAAGAACGAATCATTCATCAACTTGGAATTCTTCAAGAAGCTCGTACTGAGTGGGATAAAATATATATAAGGTGTTGAGATCACGCTATGTCTTTTTCTACACTCCATGATTTTGAATTGATGTTCTTAATGATGTCTGGCAGTTCAAAATCAGTGTGAGAGTAACTGTTAGATGCAGTTGCGGTTAAGTTGCATTGCCACCTTCTTTAGTTACAATGTCTAATAAAGCACATGTATCCTTTTTTTTTTTGGCAGTTGAGGGCACAGATCCTGAAAGGAGAGATAAGTTGATTGAGTTGCTTGATATAGATCTACAGTGGCGAATGCATAAGGTATCTGATGGGCAGCGGCGCCGAGTGCAAATTTGCATGGGTCTTCTTCATCCATACAAGGTATTAATGATCAATAATCCGGAAAATTTGTGTATGGTGAAACCACATGCCTCTGTACTCCTAGTATTAAAAAAAATAGACTATTGCCTTTCACATAGCCAGTACTTCAGGTCGTATCTTGACTTAGAATTGTTATTTATTTCTATCTGACTTCTCTGAATGATTATTTATTAAAATTACTGTCAGTTTGGTAATAATAGGAACTATTAAATGACATTTCAGGTTCTCTTGCTGGATGAGGTCACTGTGGACCTAGACGTTGTTACCAGGATGGATTTGTTGGACTTCTTCAGAGAAGAATGTGAGCAGGTGATCACTAACCCCATATGCTTGCTGAACTGGATATGGTTATGGAGATGGCTGGCTATTGTGGCCATCTTGCAAAGTTGCAATGGCTTGTGTGATGGGTTTCTGAAAAATGATTGTCAACTATTGTGAGCGTTTCTGATGTTTTCTATTGTTGTTAGAGAGGAGCTACAATTGTATATGCAACTCATATTTTTGATGGACTGGAGACATGGGCCACTCATCTAGCCTACATACAAAGTGGTGAACTCAGGAGGGCAGAAAAGTTATCAGATGTTAGTGAGTTGAAGTGTTCGTCTAATCTGCTCTCTGTTGTTGAGTCATGGCTCCGTGCCGAGACACAGTGTGAAAAGAAGAACCACTCTTCAAGCGTCCAAAAGACTTCTTTTGGAAGTTCTCCTTTTATTTCATCAAGACACATGGCATACTATCGGTAGCTTCCATTGAGAGAAATTTCTGATGAATATAGTTTACTTTCAGAGACATAGATGAATAATCAATTCCTCCACGCTTGTCATATTATATGTGCAAGTCAGCCTCTATTGATAGGAAATTTCGATGAAAGTAGTTTACGTTAAGAGACAGATATGAGTAATCAATTCTTTCATGCTTGTCAAGTTATGTGTAAACAATCCTGGTGGATGTGTCAAGTCACTGGGGTTTGGCTTTGGACAGTAATTTTGTAATCCATTTATCATAACATAAATGATACAAACTTTGCCATGAGTGGATATTTATGGCAGTACGTTGTGCTGGTGTTTTTCACCCGTGAATCCCTGCCTCTCTGGAGAGCTGAGGACCAGTTTGTTCCAAGTGTCGAATTTATGATGGAATGCCTTGTTTTGGTTAATATTGCACATCGTAGGAATCTGAACCTCTGATAGTTTGAAGTTTACCTGTTGCCAGAGGCCAAGTAACCGAAGTTTTCTTGTCTCTTCATCCTCATATCTTCTCATATTCTAGGAACTGAAATTTTATTTGAAGGTCAACAGCCATGTTTTGGATGCCAGCTTATTTTTAACTCTTCAGTTGACTGTTCACGATCTGAGGATACGTGTGCGTTTCTGAATCGCTTGGATGGTATCACCCTGGGGAGAGGAAGGGGCATAAACATTAAACACGCTTTTTCTGGTTTCCCTCGTAAATCTCAGAATGGACAGTTTTAAATTGTAGTATACTGCAAAAAGGTTGTGAGAGCACGAAGCGTCGTGCAAAATCGGCTCCAATGAATCGGTCGAACCAAATCTTCTTGTTCCCGCTGGCCAACCGCTCATTAAGCTTGCGTCACTATTTGACGACAATCCCACTCTACTCCAACTCTATTTTCCCAACCACCTCGACCTCAACCCATCCAAAAACTTTCTATTGGCCCTTAGTTCACTGCTTGTCACTGGACCATATCATACCAAACATACTGAAAGCCATGCTTGATGTATATGTGGAAAGTATATAATTTGAGCTAGTTATAATTATAGAGTACTCCTCTTTCCCCTCTCAATCTACTGAACTGCAGAACAACTAAGGCAAATGGCTAAGGTTGACTAAAAATCCTAAATTTGATTTCTTAATCACATTCCAACTGCAAAACATTCCTGTATTGACAAAGTCTCCTAGGGGGGCAGATGGTAAATTGACTTTCCTAATGCAGAACATCTATGTCCTTAAAACCAAACTCTGACTCCAACTATGGCTTCCTTCCTCTACATATGTCTACCATAAAAGGGTAAGAAGCTAATCTAAACACTTTACACCAACCAGCATCGCTTAGTTTCTGCACCGTCACTTAATCCTTGCCTCTGAAACTCCTCTTCATGACCACTGATGCAGAGCTCAATTCATAGATCGTTACTGTGCGTAACTGGCATTAGTTTTTGTGAGGCCACAGTTAATCTATTGTGTGGATGACATGTCTATTTTTGTTCATGCAAACTTTATGTTTAACGTCTTGCATTTTGAGGTTACATTTTGCTTTAGCTTTTTCTACAGGAAAGATGGTGTTTTTTTTTTTTCCCGGTCTTGTCAAAAAGACAGAAGAGTCCAACAATGTGATCGGTTAAGTTGTTAAGCGATCCTGAGAGATACATTTATTTGCGAGACTTCAATTTCTAACATCCTTGGTTGTGAGATTAATCTTAAATCCAAAATAATCTGGGAATAGTGTGAGATATAAAAATAATGACAATTATATAAAATGCCATACAGAAAAAATATTTATTTGTTACAGTCTTACGGATGAGTAATATTTTAAATCATGATAAAAATTTTCAAACAATATTATAAGCTATTGCTCATTTAGTAAAACAGCTAATTGAGAGATTGGATTTAATTCAAAATATTAGATATCATTTCATTTTATTTTTCATAGTTATCACTTTTTTCTAAATTAATTTATTTATAATCTGATATATGACTAATGATTTAATGTTGCACATTAGGTAGCGTTTCATTTTTTCTAATACATTCAAATTAATTAAAAATTTATATT
>QFDD01004934.1:0-15444 GCA_006871305.1 Vachellia collinsii | reverse complement strand
AAGAGGTACCGGAAGAAGCTAAGTTGTTCATGTAAAAGAGGAAATAGGTTGTTCTTTGTTATAGGAAAAAACTATGTACAATATAAGTTTTATTTTCTCGTCTGAAACGATAAAAACTCGATATGCATATATAGACACATGCCATAGCGTTCCTGCATTTTGCTATGATGACAACTTCCCCTGAACTCAATCTTTCACTTTGCAGTAATTCATGGATCGATTCACTCACCCGTAATGATAACGCATGAATACTCCCTACTCCCTCATATTTATGAGACGTTGACGCTTGACAGGGAAGGGAAAATGAATAATAATTCAGCACATTAAATAAGCTTTTCATCGAGTCTCTGTCACTTACAATAATTCAATTTATCTGTTTTTGGGTCGAACACCTTCTGAACCTTGACTGTGTTAAGAAATTGTCTACCTTCCGTAAATATCCCTTATGAAGATCCGATCTTGTGTAAATCTGCTACTTGATTGTTGCGAAGGCTAGTGCTCATACATTTTAATGTCGGTCAGGCCGTCGTGAGGAGGTCATGAATAGGTTAAATACAAGCATTCATCGGTTTTCAATTTAACCAAAGGTCTGAAATCTTAAATATCTTGCTCAAAAATCAAGTAATTACAATATTATGGATGTAACAGGATGATTTCTATCCAGAAGTTTTATAGTAGCAACTAGCAAGTAAAGTAACACGATATACTTCGTTTTTTTTTTTCAATAGAAGATTTCATAAAGAAATAGCCTAGAGACATAAAGCCGTGGCATCGGTATGCTTTGATAAGACAAAAAGGAAAAGGTAAATTCTAAATCTGATACAGTAATCAGCAATATACACTTCTGAGTCAGGTGAGCCTTCAATTGGGAAGGTATTAACGATCAGTGATACCCACAATGCACTCAGAACTGAGATTATTCCATCCTTCCCCACCAATCGCCACATTGGCACGTACTATTGATTTAACTAAGATGTTCAGAAGAAAACAGAGCTAACAAAGGAAAGAAAGTTATAGTAGGATAGGTTCAGCGCTCGATGCAAGAAGACACATCAAAAACCAGAGTAGAAAACAACGAAGCAAGGCAAAATAGCTCTAGGATTGGACACATACAACTCTTCTAAACTGGAATAAGCCCCAGCTTCCCCTGCAAAAGAATCATACTCCTCTGTGCTCATTATCCCTCCTCCTTCTATGTTCTTCCTCACCCTCCCTGCTATCACCCTGCATACCAGCATTGCTCTCTTCTCATTACTATTCTCATCACCTGAAACATCGGCTTTGTCGTGTGCTTTCCCACTTGTCGCCGTCGTCAGTATCTCTTTTCCACTGGCGACCACCTTGAAGCCATTCTTGATTATGCCACACACGCTGCACTGTGGTATTGAGTTGCAGAGGTTAGTGGAGCCTTTTAGGCCTAGTGAGCACAAAGAGGTCGTGCAATGGAACCTCAGTAGCTCGTTTCCATCTGCTATGCAACGAGGATGCTTCTTGGGAAGCTTTATGGCTTTGGCTTTGATCGAATCTCTGTACTCCTCGAATTTTGAAATCGTCCTCTGAGTGTTGTGGACTTTAAGGATGCGGTCTATTTTGCAGACTGGAGATTGTTTCTTAAGCCAGCTTGAGTGGAATATAATTTCCACTATGTTCTTGCTCGTATCTTCTGGACCCAGTTCAGATACTGAAATATATAATGCAAACACCAGATCAACAAACCCAGCTGAAGGAAATCACAAGCCGAAGAACATATCTTTCTGGTAAAATATCAATCAAATGGGATTATGAAATTACAGGATGATGATAGAGTGCGAGTGAAGGGAGAATGTACCTGCATGTTTAACAGCTTGATGAAGCTCTAAATTTTCAGGTTTCATGAAGATCTCACCACAATGAGGGCAAGGGTAAATGCTACTCCGGAGAGAAGGGTCTCTAGTGAAAGGAAGAAGAGGGTCAACCACCATTCGACACTCATAGCAACCAGAGAATCTCCTGAATGGTTTTCCCCTAAAAGACCCACTCACTGAAGAGTTGGAAGAAGAGGCAGGAGCAACCACACGATTCAATTCATGCAGGGGAGCTTTCAAGGATCTGTTAGAATGAGAAGCATCGTTGCTGGCCCTTTTGACCTTGTTGATGTCAGGAGGCACTGTTTCAGGCCTTGCCACGATCTTGGTGTTATTGCAGAGTGAACCTGAACATCTCATTTTCTTGCATTTGTTCCTGCTTTCTTCTGGGGCTGCTTCTTCTTCTTCATCATCATCTTGTAGCTTCCTTTGCTCTTGTTTCTGCTTTGTTTGTTTCACTTCCAGCTGCTGCTGCTGCTGAATTTGGACACTTCTACAAGGCAATAGTCCTCTTATCGCCGCCCAAGATGCTTGTTTCTCTGTTTGCCGAGGTTGTTGATTCTGGTTTCGGTTGACATGTTTGGAGTCTTTCCTTTGGGTTCTGGGTTTGCTCATCGTAGGAAAAGATGAAAGTGGCTGCTTTGCTTTTGGAATTATTTCACAACACTGCGCACTATGCTGTTTATAACCGGAACACAAGGGCTTCGGCTCTTGAGCTAGCAAGCGTTGGGAGTTGAAGCTCACACGTGTCATTTTTACTCATTCGCAAAATTATGTCATAATTTATCAAGTTATTAGGAACTTTAATATCTTTTTGCTTGTATATATATAATCTCGTAAGAAAGGGTACTTTATCTAAAGAGCCCGTATTGTAATGGTATCATCAGGTTGGGCTGCGTGCTTTCTTTCCTTTTATTTTCTTTCAAAAAATGCTGTCTTTCGGGGAGGGGATGGAATGTAATTTTCTCAATAATCTTACACTTGACACGTAGCACGTACATGCCTTAAAAGAAATGTAACATATACTCTTTGTAATGGAATAACGTTGATTTTGATTCCCACCTATTTTTAGAATTCGATGTTGAAGGAAGAGATCTGTTTAATGTTTAGGAACCTCTTATTTTGTGCGCTTTTTTGAAGGTTGTGTACCTTCTGTGACCCGAGTCCCACCCTCAGCGATTAAATTCGATGCTTCTTCTTCTTTGCTTATTTGAAATCCCTGTGAACTTGGAATCTGCCGTGCTTATCTGTACCATTGAAGCCCCCCTGTATATGAATAAGCGAGTTCCGTCTAGCTAAATAGTATATGACTAATGACTAAATTTCACATACGTGCAGTAATGATTAGGTCATCATATTTCATTTCCATGGCGTCAAAGCAAGCTCGAATTTTTGGGTGATGGGGGTTGGAATAATTAATTGGGTTTATCGTTATTAGAGAACCAGGGTGAACCCTTTTTTTTTAGGGGGAAGAGCGCGGCACAATTTGCCAGGTACTCTACTAATTACCCCATAATGCTGCCCTTCTATCCACACTTCACAAAAGCCCCGAGACTGATAACGAGCAACGCAAGCTGGGGCAAGGGCTTTGGATTTTCACTTTGGTTGGGAAATTGAGAATCTTTTTGGCTCTCGAATTTCACTTTGGCTGGGAAATTGAGAATCTTTTTAGCTCTCGAAAGCTGCCATTCTTGCTTCCACTTGTCTTTTGAGTTTTTTTTAACCACCTTTTTCAGTGGGACAATAAGGTTAAGAGCTTTCTTTGTTGGCCCGTTTGAGTTAAGCAACGCACTAAAGCTTGATCATGCCATGCTAATTAAACAGACACCAGTACAGGCACATCAGAGCATGGCACTGGTTTGAAATTTAAATCTGAATCTGGTCAGTTAAAGCACACCAAACAGCAGTATTTAATTTATAACAATGATAACAGCTTAGGGAATATTTATCTCAAAAGAGGGAGTGGGGGAGGGGTAAGGTAAGGGGTGTGTTTCAAAAGTTTCCTTTGGAGTTTGGACACAGTGGAGGTTGATTGAATGCAGGACGCGACACGTCATTGTAAAAATGCAAAGTAAACAGGAGAGCGCCAAAATTAAGGGGCACCGGCAGACTTTCAGTTCTAGTCTGCAGTTTACATTGTAATGTTCCCTCTTTCTTTATTTATTTATTCCTTCTCTTGAGTATTAGAATTAGTCAATTAATATTACACACGGGAGCAAATATATGGGTGATGCCTTTATACGCGTTACGGTAAGTTGAGGTGAGAAAGAAAACATAGTGGAACGGATTACCCTCTTACACATTATGAAGTAAGGTTTGAATCCTTCCTAAAAGATTTAACCACATTTAATGTCTGATTATGGTTCAAATAGAATTGTTTCCAACCCTGTTCTTAACACACACACACAAAGATAAAGAGGGAACATTGGTTTTGAATACGGAGCTGAGGCGAATTAAAGCCCATAGGCCCAAAATCGTTTACAGTAGAGCCGAAGTGGGCCCTCATTTCCCGGTGAGCCCTCATTAAAAGTCCTCCTGAATCTATGGGCCTTTCTGGCCGAAAAGACTATACAGGCCTCACTTATGGCCTAAAAAATTCTATGGTCCCGCTCCAGCGTTTGGTCGTCTTTTTAATCCATCACCAGGGCCAGCTCACCTGATACATGATTACTCCTCCTATCCACAGCATCAGCCATATTTTCCCTAATTAATTTGGTTCAAAATATATCTAGTTAATAATATCTTCAACCATTCTTTAAAATAAAATACAGTTAATTTTTTGTGTGATAAAAACAGTTAAATAAATCATTTAATTATAACATACATTCTAAAATATTTATATGTATTGTTGATTTTATATAAATAATGTTAGTAAAAAAATAAGTTTATAATAAATATTGTAATTGTATACCCAAAAAATAGTTTGAGCTATATCAATCATTGGCCCATTAAGCAAAACCAGCCCAAATAATGGCCTACTACTAGTCCAAGCTACCAAACGTCTCAGGAGACCTTGCCTCCATAACCAACGCTAATGACCATGCACTTTGATGACCCAAGTGTCCATCTACCTACCTAAGACAGTCTTTGGCGTCCCGCTGACGTCAGGTTAGGCGGTTACGATTCAATAATCTAAAATCCACGATGCCCAGATCTTCAGGAGAATATTGAGACTGTTCAACGATCAAACACCCCCTTGATTCTCGCTGTTTATTTTTCCATGCTGTGATCATTGGGGACACTTCGAATTCTCTGAAAAAACTACTCTGAAAGCTTGTTCTCGTTCTCACTTATTGTCTGCACCCAACTCATCCATATTGGCTCGACATCTATTACGATTAATAACACCCTATTTTCTCCTTTGCGTAAGAAACAAACGTGCTTATCTTCATTATACTATTGATGCCTCAAATCTTTTCCTTTTATTCGCTTGACTAAATTTTGTACAAACAATTATGATACAATGTTATGTATTAATTTATAAGTAGTTTGGAAAAAATCATAGATAAATTAGTTAATTTATTTTCTCCTTAATCTCTAAAAAAAATGCCAACTAAATTTTACATTAAGTAATAGTGGTACGGTAGTATAATGCAATATTTCATGACGAATTATTCAGTAAACATGAGTTTAACAATAATATACTAATGAATAGATAGAATAATTAAATAAATTACATGTTTTAATATAGACAAAACTTACCTCTAGCCCCCTACCTCCAATCCATCCAGTTTTCTAATCAACAAGTGTCACCTAGACTCATCAACCACATCATCATTTAAAGCAGTGAGGGTGTGGTCATCAATTTCGCACAAACACAGGTAAAGACAACCAATGTTGCTGTACTTATTTCTTCCTTTTCTTTCTGTAACTCCACACTCGTAGCTCTTATGATTCAGGCACCCCTAAGATAGAGCAACTAGTTGGCCCGATGGCCAACCCGTGGCCCGCCCGGTTAATTTTAGACGGGCTCATGCATGCTCGAACCTTGGGCAACCCGTACGGGCTGCCCTAAAACCCGTCGGGTTTAGGCGGGTTAACGGTGCAGCCTGGTTTTTTTTTCCTTCCCCTCCAAAACCTGCTTACCCGAGACTCTCAGGCTGAGAGGCTAAAACACGAACAGAAGGCAACAAAAAAAATCAAAAACATTCCCTTCGCTCTGATCAGTTCAAAGGGCATTCCTAATTCAAATATAGCTTTGCTCTGATAAAAAACTTTCTTTTAAGCAATACAAATCAACATCACATTTCCAACAAAAGCATGAAAAGCCAGCCATAAAAATCACACATGAAAATACCTCAGAACCTTTCCCCAACTCCACTCCAAACGGTCGACTAAAAGAGGAAGCAAAATACGTAGAGTGCCTGAAAGCTGAAATAGTGAAATCAATTACCAATTGAGTGAGAAGCCGACGAATTGAAGCAAAGAACTTGGGAAGTTGAGCGGTCAACTGAGCGAGTCTAAGCGTTTTAGAGAGATTATAGTATATAGTATATGCCGTCTCACGCTTCACCTTCGCTACTACATGCCCTCGTATCCTCGATCACCCAGTCGTGCCAGAGATCGGAGTACAAAGTAAATCCAGAGCAGTCTCACAGAGACGGATTCATGTTTCACCTTCACTGCTGCCTCGCGGCCCCTACCTACCCTCGCTCCGTCGATCGCCCAGTCGTCCTCATGAGTCACCCATGCCACGCTTCGCTGTTGAGTGCAGAGACTGAGATGGAGGTGGACAGGTGGTTGGAGGAGAGCAGAGGATGTTTGACAACTAGGGTGAGGTGATGAGAAGGGGGAGGTAACGGGAATGACGAAATGAGCAGATTAAGTTAGAAGGGTTTTCAATTTTTTCCTCATATTTTGGGCAAAAATAAAGGCTTAATTTCATGGCGTGAGAGAATTGAACCGAGGATATTTGAGCGTGAGTATTTTAAACTAGCCCATGAACCACTAGGCCAAAACTACATAGTAGTTTGTGAGATCAAATATCTATATATTATTATAAAATAACTATATAAAATAATTATAGAGGGTGTGCCCGTAGCCCGTCTCGTTTAACGCATTAGCTCACCCGTCTAAGCTTGCTTGTCACAGATCATTTTTGGATGGGCCCAAACGGACAAATTTACAGGCGGGTTCATTGGGTAGTGGACCTTTTGCTCAACCCTAGGCACCCCCTTCTCCTTTGCTCTCCCTATAATTAACATCATCCTCAATCCATCCAATAAAACCCACTGAAGGATAATAACAAATGGGGTGATTATAAAAAGGGTATAAGTTAGACAAAGTTCTAGTGAAGAGGGAGATGGAAAGAACACAAGGTGAGAGAAATTGGATTGAGACGAATTTTCATAGTGATGAACAACAGTAATCAATCAAGGAATTGAGTGAGCGGTTGGTGATGGTGACCAAAACTTGATTCGGCTACACTCAAATGAGTCACAGTATTAAATGATGATGTGCCTAGTGAATCTGATGGTATTTGTTGATGAAAAAACTGGATGGACTGAATAGAGAGAATTGGAGGTAATTTCGGTCTTTTTATATAATTATATTATTATAATACCGTAATTAAACCCTTGGTAAATGTTGGATCGTATCTACTTCTCCCCCTCGTCCTTCTTTCCCAGTCGGGTCCTCCCTCTCACTCAAACCAGACCAGCTCGAATCGATTCCGTCAACCACTTGCTCTGAGGGAGAACGTGTTTTTGATGAATAGGTGGTGTTGTTTGGTTTTCAGCACAGATGTGAAAACTGATTTTGAGCTCAGGCGGTGTTTTGAGGCGTTCCCCTGCTCATCCAAACACACCTGTTACATCGGTGCAGAAATTGAAATGCCCCCGGAAGCCGGAATTTTCATCTCACCGCTGTTAGTTCAGACTTGACACTGGGCGGTCATCCCCAAGTTGACACCTAGAGTAACCATGTGTCCTTGATGACGACACGTGAGCTCAAGAGTTTCTAAGACATGACTTGAAAATCGAACTGCGAAACGCCGGCCATTAATGCTATCGCTACTCCTGCACTTCGCGCGTAACTCTTCGCCCTCTCCGTCCTTCTTCTATTTACGAAAAGTAAGATTAGCGGCCACCATCCGACTCTGCAACCTCTCTTCAATAATGGCTTCTACAGGTTCGTTCACGACTTCTTTTTTCACCGTGTCCGATTTTTTCCTTGCTGATTTTTCTGAAACAGTAATTTGTCTCTGAGGGAACTGGTGGAAGTTTTAAAGTTTTTCTCTGACGACTGAATCAACCGTAGATATTGAACAGTAAAAGTTTGAACCCTTCTTTTTGCCCTTTTTTCCCAGCTTCGGACAGTAACTCAACTAGTTCGCTGGTTTTATTCGGGAAGTCACTGGCCGAGAATGAAATTGCGCAAACAATTAAGACGAAGAATACTTTGAAGCTTCCTGACAGTAGCGAAATTTTGGTTATTCTGCGGTCTGAATTGGATAATAAAACTCTTAAAGAAGATTCCTTTGGAATTGATTTATTCATGAACTCGCTTTCTACTCATAAATTTGGCCGGTTTCTCATTTGGTCCCCACGGTTGTCTTCAACGCATGATGTGGTTTCACAGTACGTCTTCCGAGTTACATTCCTACGTTTTGTACCCTCTATTTGATTTCATGTCATGTTATTTTAAACTGGATCTGAGCTCTCAGCCCTGTGCATTACATGGAGCCCGAAGGAGGAAGCCGCACTATCTGTGAAGAGAGTGGCTTCCTCTAAATTTTACATATATTATATATTGATATTGACGATGATGATGATTTCAAAGCATTTTTCTACAGCAACTTCTGTGAGCTTCCCATTGGTGCGGTTTGTGTTGCTGATGTTCAGACTAAGGGACGAGGTTTGAGAAGATAGCGTTACTGTGTTACTCTGTCTCATCCACTTACATTTCATTATGTCAGCTTAAAATGGTTTAATTTCCATAAAATTTCAGGTCGGTCAAAGAATGTGTGGGAGTCTCCGTTGGGCTGCCTCCTATTTTCTTTTACCCTACAAATGGAGGATGGTCGGGTTGTTCCTTTACTGCAGTATGTAGTTTCCCTGGCTATCACGGAGGCAATAAAGGATATCTGCGACAAAAATGTAAATATTTGATCTTTAACTACTGGCTGGATTACTGGCCTAATAATTCTTGAACTTTAGGTATTCTCTCGTCCTTTTTAGAAAAATAATCATTTATATGCAGTGTGCTTTTAAACCTTGGAAAATCTAAGTCGTATATATCTGAGAAATATGTTATTAGAAATAATTTCATTGTGATTAGCTCCATGCCAGACCTGTTTGATTAGTCTTACTTTTTAATATGATAAGAATATGACACGGGACCTGTCAAAGATGAAGCACACATTTGTTGCAGGTTTTCTGAAAGGAGGAGGAAGGTTAAGTTCCATATTTATAAAGTGACAATTAACAGGATGGTTAGTGGTTTAGTTTGTATTTTTCAAAAAACAAACTGTCTTTGCTGTGCTTGGTTAGTCACTTAGAGTTGCTTACTCGATTTAGTGCAATACTTAATTTGCGATTGATTCTTCTATTAAATTTTTCTTCTTTCAACAACTTTCCACTCCAGGGCTTGCCCAGTGTAGATGTAAAAATTAAGTGGCCAAATGATCTCTATTTGGATGGCCTTAAAGTTGGAGGCATTTTATGCACCTCAACCTATAAATCTAAGAAGTTTAATATTAGTGCAGGTAATAAGACATACTCTTGAATTGCTGTTCGATGGTGGTTGTAGGCTCACCAATGACCATAATTTCAAATTCTTAATTAACAAATCTCTGTTCTCTGCAAAAATTCTAAGTTTTCTTAATGTCATTTTGATATCAGTAAAATGTTCTTCAAATCTGTGCTCATAATAATGATAGCAACTCATAATTTTTGTAGGTATTGGCCTGAATGTCAACAATGAGAAGCCAACAACATGCTTAGATATGGCTTTAAGAGAGATGTCCATGAAAGCATATCAATTTCAAAGAGAATATGTTCTGGCAGCCTTCTTCAATAGATTTGAGAAATTTCATGATCTTTTTGTGAATCAAGGTATTGTAATGAATAATTCAAGTACTTTCTTGTGAACATCTAAATTAACCTTCCATTCTTGCCATCCTTTTCAGCTGCGAGAAGCTTAGTTGAATTATTAATTAAGAATTTGTGGAATGCATGATTCCTGTACTTGTATGCCAATAATGATGCAAGATTGCAATGTCTTTGAAGAAAGAACTGTCAAAGATGGATATCCGATGTTACTTGTAAATTCATCTTTTTATATGATTGAAATCAAAATTTCAAATATATGACATGGGCTGACATGCATGGATGTGGAGATTTCAGAAACTTACACTTTCTCTTTGTGTAGTTATTCAACTATCAAGAGAGACCTGTTATTCCATACACTGAACGTTGTTGTACTTTGAGGACTCATTCAAGATTTTAGTATTAACTATATCCTCTTGTTAGGTTAATTTTATTCTGAGAGGTTTGACTTTGTTATTCAGAGATGTTAATCTTGGGTTCTATTTAAGAGAGAGAAGGGAGAATAGTTCGAATCTGTGCTTATATAAAATTTCAACATGACATAGCGGTTTTCCTTTGTAATGTATTTTATGATTAATCCTGCTAGGAATGTTTTTAAGTAACCATAATGAAGTGGCAACAATTTAGGTTTTATCATGGGCTTGTTAGAGTTGAGTTTTATTGCCCTTACTTTATCCTCTGTCAATTAGTAACTGATTACAAATCAATAATTTGCAGAACTTTTTATGGCTGATGTTGTCAAGTTCACTTGCCCCATGTGATGCAGGATTCCAAACCCTGGAGCAGCTATATTATAAGACGTGGTTGCACAGGTGAGATGGATTTTACATTCTCTTTTGCAGTCACTTTCACCTGTAGGTTACCTGTGGGAAATTGGATGAAGAAAAGTCTGGTCTGGCTGCAATAGCCTTGCCTCTGAAACCTGTGGCATGCATGCTAAATACACAGGAATTTCTTGCTGGCATTAGTTGTAGATGTAAAATATAGATGATTGGAGGACTGATATATTCCCAATTGAATAATATGAGCCTTCATTAGCGTAACTTTTTATGCTCTTTAAGCATGATAGCCTAACCATAAAGGAGTTGAACTTGCATCTGAATACTATGTCGTAGATCTCAAAGGTGAACTCAAGTATACTGAATCCTGTTAGCAGTTGAATGGGTTTTGGATGTTATGCCTTATGCATCATAATATTCATTCATATCTCTTTATTTATTTTTAGAGTAATCCAAATATTCAATATGTCATGCAGTGGACAAAGAGTTATCGTGCAGGAAAAGAATGAGGACAAAGTGATTGAACAGGTGGTGACCATTCAGGTATGACAGATATGAGTATTTTCCTTTGACTTGCTGTGACCGGTGACAACTTTCTGAAGTTGATTTTTTGTTTTACCAACGAAGCTAGATTTGTTTAAAAGCAAACAATTGTGTTTCATACTGCAAGTCGATATGATACATTATCTGTCAGCCACTTACCGAGTACCAACCATGATGTTTTAAATTGTTAGTTTAGACAAGGCTAGTGCCATTGTTGTGTTATTCCTATCATCTAATTAATTATTTTATTATGCAGGGGTTAACACCCTCAGGTTACTTGTTGGCCATTGGCGATGATAATGAAATGTGTGAGCTCCATCCTGATGGCAATAGGTAATGAATAGCTTTTTGACCATAACTTGTGCGCCAGCAAAATTCAAGAGTCTAAAGATGTCCAATTACACATTCTTCACGTGGACTATAAAAAAAATGTGCATAATTTTTCTTCAGATCAAAAGCTTAAACTACGCTTGACGATCACATCTATTTCTTTTAATGAAATTTTTTTCTTATAATTTTTTAACAATTTTAAGCCACCTTATTTATTTTGCATTGCAGAAATGGTTTGTTATGTATATTAGATGGTGAAATGTATTATTAATACTTGTAATAGAAGTTATAAATTGAAAGTATTCTAGTTAAAATGTGTGTGTGTAGCTTAAGATCTTAAAACATTTCTTACGAGAGAGAAAGAGTACCATTTGTCCAATCAAAAAACACTATCCTTTTCCTATGCGATATATATATATATATATAGATATGAGATAAAGAATTTCCTGATAAACATTTTTTGACTGAGAATATATTGGTTTGAATAATAGGTGATAATTAAATATTCGAATTCAACTGAAGTTGTAATAAAAATAGTAGAGGAAGATGAAATAACGAAAAGCACATAAACAAGTTATTGCTTTGCCTTATAATAATTTTAACACTCGTTCCTCTTTTATGGCTGTAGCTTTGATTTTTTCAAAGGATTGGTTAGAAGAAAACTTGAGTGAAGAAGATTCCTTGGCACACTCGACAAGAGGCAATATCAAGAGCTTGGCTTTGTAGCACAAAATTTTCCAATGTTCAAAACTTGTTTGTTCATTGATTGTTGTCAAAGTGTACACTGCTATCGCTGATTAATCGGCTTGGTATTTTAAAAACGAAATGAATACAACCTTTTTGTAGGACTTGACAATCCATGATTACTTTGTCAATCATTGGTAAGGAATATTATGGTCCTTTCATCGACAGCTATGAAATCATTTGAATAAATGGTTCTTTGGTTCTTCGTTTGTTGCTTAATGCTGTCCTTCGCCTCCCAAATGAATTATGCTTAGTTGTGGTGCGCCATCAGATTCTGCTGACCGACAACTCAGGGACCTCGATCCGACCACTACCAAAGTGTTTGATTTCGTTTTACACATGCATGGGCTCTTTTCCTTTCCTCCTGTAATTTGACATTTGGCTCCATGCAGAGGAAGGGTGTAATCATTGTTTGGTGTAGAAACAAACTCGTAAAGTGAAATGTTCTCTAGCAGTGGGGTACTCGCTCTTTTTCTTAATGGGTATGGGTCTTCCATGTCTTTATGTGACTCTATTCCTATGGAACAGTAAGATGTAGCTCTCTATAGGCGCACATGCACAACCCTCCATTGTTTTAACAAAATGCCTAAGCAACAAATCATGACATGTTTATGTAACATCCAATGTGTCTGACTGTCTGTCACTACGTGTGACCCTATAGGGGTCGAGTCATTCTCAGAAGGGACGACAAAATAGAAAGTGGGTGCGTGGAAGTCGACCTTTCCATCTCTCCGTCATCATTCATGAAGGTTTCAGATATGCCAAAACCACCTAGCAGACAAAGCTTCCCTCATTTGGTTCAAATTGCATTTAAATGCAGCCGTTAAGTGCTAGTTAGATGTAGTGGTATGGAAGACGAAATAAACCGAGCGAGCCGGGGGGGGGGGTGTTTGAAACTAGGTTGTCGTTATGTAATGAAAAAAAGCACTTAGGTTAGTAAGATGTAGCTCTCAGTAGGAGACAGTGACCTCAATATAAGTCTTGGTATTTGCTGGTAGCTATGTTGTCACCACGTCTCGAGCCCCATGGAGTTTATTTGTTCACACTGTTTAGGGAAACAGGTCGGTGAGGGATAAAGCGAACTTGTTATCACGTCTCGAGCCCCATCGAGTGTCTTCCAGCAGGTTTGGGAAAAATGGTTGGTATATGTCGCCATCAGATATCAAATCTGTAAATGCCACTCCTATATTAGTTTGATTAAATTAAAGAAGTTAGTTTAATAAGTTAACATATCATGTCTTTTCTAAAACACCATAATCATCTTTTTCAATTCTCCTCTTCTCTTACTTGATTGTTGTCAAATAAGCATCAATAAGAATAATTTTAAAAAAATTGATAACTATAAAAATAGATATTACACGTAGAACTAAGATTAACTCCATGATTAGATCTTGAATTGAGTACCGAGGAGTAAATAATATGACATGATAACAATTGCACCATTTGTTTAAATACTAAGGAAGACAGCAACAAGAAGAAAAAAATCAAGGTACCAATCAATCTAGCTGTCTGGGGAATAACCGAATAAGGTTGTCTTGGGCAGCGCCAGGAAGGTTTGCTATTGAAAATTTCAAGAGGCTTCGGGAAAGCGAAGATCCTCAACACATAATACGGACAAGAGAAAATTTGAGATTTGGAAAAATCGAAAAAGAAAGTTGCGTTCTTGTGGGGGGTGGGGTTAAACCAATGAGCAAATGATGAGTCTATAAACACTTTTTACACTGTGGATAATGACTGGAGCAATCATAATATGCGAATGGTTTTAGAAACTGTGAAAATGTCAAAAAGTGATAAGGAAAAATGAAAATGCTGGTGTACTGTAGTAGTCCTTGCACAAAGGCGCTCACGACATATCTTCTCTACTGCCAAAGGGAAGAAACAAGAAAGATTAAAAGTGAGGACGACAAATGATGAAAGATAAAGCGGGAAAAGAAAAGAGGATTTAAGAAGCATCTGAGTCGAAGATAAAAACGAAAGGTGTGGGATGGCGTTAAGGGCCATAGCTGTAGTTCAGTCTCTGCAGTGTATTAAATTGGGGAATGATATATATATATAATCGCCTATGTGCGATCAATGCCAAAAGGAAACAAAAGCAGATTAGTCAAAGATCCTTTGGATGCTCACATGGGGGATCAAGCCTTGGTGGGCCAACTTAGTTGTGAATGCGACTCTCTGCCTCACGAGTAATAATAAACGTTTTGGTAATAAACTCACAGATCCAATAACGCCACCCTCGTATATCCCTCAGTTATATATATATATATATATATATACCACTAGAGGAAAATTTTGATTTTTGAACCCTTGTGTATAAAATGTTTTGTCCCGACGAGCCGACTTCTTGCGTATTATATTCACATTACCTTAATAGAATGGAATGTGAACGGATGAATGCAGATCTTTTCTTCTGTTGTTCCCCCCTTTTCAATATTCAATTACCTATGGGCGCGCATGCATGCACATACAATCTCAAAGGTACTTTGGAATTCCATATTATTCTAAGCCAAGGGACAATCTCACCATTTTCGAAACAGATATGATAATTAAAATTCAATCATTAAAGTGAACGAATCGCAAGGGTTTGTCCCCAGGAAGACCTAATAGTAGTCGCTGAAGAAAGTTTTATTTATATGTATGTATGTATGTATATATTGAGTTTCCACGCATGAGTTATGGAATTAACACAGTGGCTGTTCCGTCAAGCAAGTGGGTGCATTATTTTATTTTACATACAGTGTTGAGAGGACATGGTTTGGGATTTGGGTTAACGCAAGGGTCTCCTCCTTGCTGGGACGAATTAGGTTCTATCCAAAATCCAACACAGAATCCTCCATCAACCTTTGGTGTAACGGAACTGGAGTTTTTCTTATAGAGGGTACATGTTCAGAGAAGTCAATATTTGTGTGGACTGTGAGAAGAAATGTCCATGAAGTATGGAACACGGATACCTTACGGTGTTCATTAATTCCAGGTCTGCTTTCTGACTGGGAAGCCATACATAATGAGAAAAGTCCTCAACTGAGTTTGATTTCAATTAGGCTTTAGTGAGAAGGAACTGTGAAGTTTCTGAAATTATATGATTAAACATGGGAGGAGGAGGGGGGCGAGGGTGGGTCTCATAATCATGTGAGGAAGAAGATGACTGTGTGTGTGTGT
>QFDD01004933.1:0-18231 GCA_006871305.1 Vachellia collinsii | reverse complement strand
TATATGTTATATCATCGTACATTGAGTTACACATCATCTAACCTTCATTTGGATGCTCAAAACTGATTCTAGAATACAAAACTCGAGTTCTGACTCAAACACTCGAGTAAAATGAGTTTTTGAAGTTTTATGAAGCAACACTTGAAGTTAAACTCGAGTTTAGACTCAAGTATTGAGATTTTTGAGCCAAAACTTGAGTTTTAAGGGTCAATACTCGAGTATCGTGCTCCTCTGTTTAGCTCTGCTTCTTTCTCAGCTTGACATATGTTTAGTAGTTTGACTATATCTCCCAAACCACAAGTCCAATTGATGTGAAACTAGTTTCATGAAACTAGACTTAAACTTCGGTTTATATACATCAAGAACAAGATCAAATCATTTCATATGAAGGAGATATGAATTTCTAAACTTGGTGGTCAGATTTAATGTTTTATCACTGATCTTTTCTAACTATGGCTATCATAACTTTTTTAATACAGAATGGTTTTGACTGATTATTCTTTCATTTGAAAGTATATTCAAAGAGCTTTCCAGGGATATCTTATTTGCATTGTTTGGAGTTGAATTGTGATAGTTATGACCATTACAAGTTGAGCTTTGTGCTGAAATCTAAAACATGTGCTAAGTCATGAGCAAAACTCGAGTTATGGCGTACAGAACTCGAGTTTCGGCATAGAACTTGTTTTTTTCACAATATTTTCAAGAAAAACTCAAAGTATGGAAGGAAGTGTTGTCAAAACTCGAGTTATGGTGTACAGAACTCGAGTATCAGGCTTAGAACTTGTCTTTTTCCCAAAACTTTCAATCGAACTCAAGTTTTAATGGAAATGTTGTTGAAAACTTGAATTATGCCTTAAAAAACTCGAGTATTGAGCTCTGAAAAGTGAAAACTTCCAATGAAACTCAAGTAGCAATGAAAGTTATGATTTCAAATACTTAGAACTTGAAGTTTTAGAGCATGAAACTTGAGTATCGAATAACTTGCAAAGTTTTAACTGACAGAAACCTATGTAAACTCGAGTTTTATGATCCATAACTCAAGTATTGACAAAACTTTTATTAGAACTCGATGAGCTTTGAAAGTATTGTGTCAAATGAACTTACAATCACTTGAGTTATGAGAAAACTTTCAAGCTTTATCAACAAAACTCGAGTATCAATAAAAGTGTTCTGAAATCTTCATTGCTATTTCTTCAAACACTCGAGTTTTGTCATTTATCACTTTCTTTTACTGACAGTGATTTAGAGTGTTAGAAGCGTTTCATTAATCTCAAATCTTTCCTTCTTTATGCTTCAGTTATTTGAAATAAATTTGCATTCATAAATGCTCATTCCTTTTACTTATTAACAGAGAATGGGTCACCTGATTGTCTCACCGGAAAAACGCTCAACGGACAGAAATTCATAAGACGACCATACCTCATGTCAGAAGCATTAAAAGCAAAACATTGAACAAAGAAGATGGGAGTAACAGATATAAAGTTCAACGAACAACTTCACAATGGTTGTTCATTATCTTTCAACAAACAAATATTGTCAGAACAGATTACAAGTTTGAAAGATAGAACACAAGAGCCAAAGGCAACGGAAAGATACAACGCTCCTCTCCAATGGATATTTTGACAACATCTATAAATAAGAGGAAGCAACCAACGGAGAAAGATGATGAAGTATACGGAGTCACCAAGCACAACACAGAGTGTGTATTCGAGGAAATCACACAACAACATTAGGACTTTGATATTATACTTCTCCGTGAGCTTCAGTGATAATACAATCTGCTTCATAGAGTGAAGTATTTCCCAGATAAAATCATCCCAACCTTTGAGAGTAACTTAGGATAGAACTGAGTGAAATAGAGTGTAACCTTACATGTGGTAAGGGGGAGTGATTGTAAAGGTCCTCAAGTACCTATGTTAAAATCTTGAATCGGTTTCACAAATGTCCAGTTAAATTTGTGGGGTTTCTCAAGTACCAACAGTTACAAACTTGAGTGGGTTTCATAAATTCCTGGAAAAATTTATGGGGTTCTCAAGTACCCACGATTGCAAACTTGAAATAGGCCGTGTATGTGTTATATTGAATATGTGGCTGTAATGATTTTCCAAGTACCTGGTTAAACTTGGAAGGTATAGTGGATTGCAAATCTCAGAGGGGTCTAAGGACTGGACATAGGTCAAAGAGGACCGAACCGGGATAAATCTCTATGTGCTTATCCCTCTTTCATCTCCATTAATTTCTAATGATATCATTCTTACTCTATCCAATTTCATTATCTATTTTTATCTACTTATGATTTGGATATTTTGATTAATCGAGATTTGAATAGAAAATTTTTGAAACACCCAATTCACCCTCCTCTTAGGTGACGGCCATCCTAACAAAATGATGAAATCTAACCCCTTAATCCATTTCTTGGCTTCTATTGGAAGTTTCCATGCTCTTAGTGACCAAGCAAAGTTGTTCTGGGAATTCTTATGGGGAAACTCTGATTACTTGCTCAATGTAATACCGAAATAAATTCCCATTTATTTAGAAGTAGTTCTCGAATTTTTCTCAACTTCAAACTTTTTCTAGAAATGTTCCTAATTAATTTTCTTCTAAAAATCCTAATTTCAAGGATTTTTGGTATTTTCTTTCCGTTACGACGTACTAATTCTAACTTTATCTTGGGAATAATTTTATAAAATATTACAATTCCTGAGCTATTTTTCCTTGTTTTGAAACCAAATATTTGAGGCTTTTGGATATTTTAAATAATTATATTTGACTAATTATTTATTAAATATCCAAATATTAAATAACCTTTAAAATTCTCGTAAAGGTTATTTTTGTCAATATAACCTGAACCGGGCTTTAATTACTAATTAATGAATTTTTCTCTATCTTTTGGTGCCTAGAAAAATATTCTGATATTTTACTCAAACTTTGACCAAAATGCCTTTTGACTTTCCCAATTTACCAAAATGCCCTTAAATTTCCAAAACGACAATTTGGTTCCACAAATTTCAAATTTATATAGGTTCTTTTTCAAAAATGTCACTTTCATCCTTTTCAAAATGACACTTTAGTCCGTTACTTTTTCAAAATAACCATTTTGCCCTTACTTTTTCTTCATTTGGAAAAATGAAATTTTTATCCTTCATTTCCTTTCTACTTCCATATCTACCCTTTCCTTGTTCATTATGCTTCTGGATACATTCTTCCTTTCATTTTCTTTCACTTTTAACTTTCCTTTGTTGAGCCAAATGCTACATAATTCCAAAGGATTATTTTTCCTTACAGGAAACTTCATAGAATTGGGCCTGGTAGCATTTACCATTCACGCTCATTCTTAAACTTTTATCCCCAAAATTCAGGATATAACACATACACTACAGAAAAAAAGATTTATAGCGGATATTTTGTAGTGGTTTTGTAAACCGATACAAATTTGCAGCGAAAATGAAGCGTTAGTGAGGTTGACACATTAGTAGCGGTTATAAACCACTACAAACATTGACGGGAAAGACACGCCAAAATCGTAGTGCAAATTTGCAGTAGTTCTTAGGCAAATAATGGAGGCAAAATTCGAAGGGTCCCCAATTTGTAGTGGTTGCAATAACTGCTACAAAATCAATGAGTTTTGTCAATCTACCACTATTTTTTGCAGCGGTTTTTGATGATCAAATAGCTACAAATTTGAAAGGTCACAAAATTCCCTCCCATTTAGCAGCAACTCTTATTAAGCCGCTACTAATATGTGTGTTTTTTGAGACTTTTCAAGAGTTTGCAGCGGATTGTGTAGCGACTTTACTATAATTACTGTTGATTTGTAGCGGTTTCAACAAAACCACTGCTAGTGGCACGCCTATATAAATCGTGGCTTCCCATTTCCTTTTCACAAAAATGTCGCCTTGAAAGAATTTTGGAGAGCTCGAGAGAACTTTAGAGAGCTAGAGATGTGCAGATCAAAAATGTCTTCGAAGGATAGATCTTTTCTTCCGGTAGAGGTGAGTATGTTAATATTTTTTAATTTAATTTTATTTACATTATTTTTAATTATTATTTTATTATTTTATTTCATTTTATTTTTTATATTTATTTCTTTTAATTATTTTGTTATAATATATTTTAATGTTGTTTTTTTTTCATTTTTTAATTTATTTTAATATATTAATTTAACTTAATTTCGTTTTAATTTATTTTTTTCTATGGAATTTATTTTTTTGTATTTTTTATTTTAATTTTCTTTAAAATTACTTTCTACTTTATTTAAATTTAAGTTTTTTATTTTTAGTTTATTTGGTTCTTTTGCAGTATTTTTTTAATCTACTTTTTAATTTTTATTTAGAATTTTATTTTAATTTACCTTTTAATTTTTATATTATTTTTTATTTTAGTTTTTAAATTTATTTTTTTTTGTTTTAATTTTTGTACTTTATTTAAATTTTTTTATTTTAATATAGATGTCTAGTCCTGATCCTAACGTAGACCCGGTAAGAAGCGAGAGGAGGGATTTCCACAACCTTCTGCTTCACGATCCACTAGTTTTAAATTGGACATTCAGGGTGAGCAGTTTAAATTTCTAGTTTTTATTCAAATTGATGAATAATTTATTTGAGAATGTTAATGATGGAATGGAATATGCAAATTAGACAAGGCGGGTGCATAAGAGGAAGCTGGCATTGACAGATTTTTCCTAGCTCGATGCTGGCCACCAGATAGTGGTGCCAAGAAATGAGCTGATACGGCAACCAATCAGGAAGGCTGGTTAGCTGTACCACCGCTACCTCTCTGAGCAAGAGGGAACTATGACCAATTTGACATTAGTGCCGACACGTGGAAGAGGGTTTGAAAAGACTATAAGGATTGGGTTTAGGAGAACAAAGTGAAGGTATGATTTTAATATATATATTTAAATTAAGTTATTATTTTCTTGTGAAATATTGGTTAACTTTGATCTGTTAATTGTTGCAGTCTAAATTAATTGATGCGTGTAAGACTATTTTGTCTTGAAGATGGCAGAAGGGTTAAAGAACAGGAGAAATCACCTATACCACTCGAAGAACCAGGATGGCATGCGGACTACGCAGGAGTTGGCAGTGAACATGCCTGACCCGGTCAAGCTCGAAAGCCGGGCAAGATTTGTTCGATGGAGGAGGTCACCAGGTTGTATGGCTATGTATAGGCGAGCTACACAGAGCAATGCCCAACAGACGATCCACCATAGTGCAAATCGAAGCCATTCTCCTGAACTTATGTTGAGATGGTAAATATGAAATTAATTTATGTTACTTGTTTGTTAGTTGTTATCTAAATTGTTCATTCTATTTATTTAGGATGAGGCAGTGAGGAGGGAGGGTCGGAGGGCTACATATAGGGATATGTATGTGGCCACCCATAGGCATAATGACGGGACTCCATTATCTGAGGAAACTGAGCAAATTATTGTAAGTTTAATATGTTTATTAATTTTTATTATATTTTCCATAAGTATTTAATACCATTTTTCTATTTTAGGAGCGTATTCAGCTAACTAACGCTGAGCTCAAGGAGTCCTAAGGGTTAGCTTTAGATCCCACTGCTGTTGAAGTAATGTTTTGATGATGACAAATATGTTTTTGAAATTATGATTGAATTGTTTGTTTTCAGAAAAGTTCTAATAATCTTCGAAGTTTTAATGAAATCATTGAGAGAACTCGAGTTATAATGTTTAAAAATGCTTTCAGAATTTCAAACTCTCAAGAGAACTCAAGTTTTGATTCAAGTTCTGTCAAAACTCGAGTTTTGGAAATCAAAACTCAAGTTTTGGGTTTTGATAAAGCTTTGGAATGCAAAACTCTCAGAAGAACTCGAGTTTGAATAAAAGTTTTCCTAGAACTCGAGTTTCGTATTTTAAAACTCGAGTTTCAAGTGTAGGAAATATTTTAGAAAAACAGAACTCTCAGAGAAAACTCAAGTTGTATTGGAAGTTTTGGTGAAACTCGAGTTTCGTTTTCTAGAACTCGAGTTTCGTGTTCTGAAGATATTTGAAAAACCAAAACTCACTTTCAAAACTTGAAGTGTCACTGAAAGTTTTGGAGAAACTCGAGTTTCATTTATAGAACTCGAGTTTCGGGTTCTTAAGGAAATTTGAGAAACAAAACTCGATTCCAAAACTTGAAGTTTCAATGAAATTTTTGAGAGAACTCGAGTTTCGAAGAGAGAGAAACGAAACTATCTTTACAACTCAAAGTTTCAGCAAAAGTTTTTGTAGAACTTGAGTTTGGGAGAATGGAACTCGAGTTTCGAGCTATGAAAAATTTCTGAACTTCCAAAACTTCTTTCAAAACTTGAAGTTTCGTTTAGAGTTTCACTATAACTCAAGTTTGATGAATCAAAACTCGAGTTTCGAGACAAGAAACTCCTGAAACTCAAAACTTCCAAGGAAACTCGAGTTTACAATGAAAGTTATGATTTCAAATTCTTATAACTTGAAGTTTCAAGTTGGAAAACCCGAGTTTTGAAGAGCAGGAACTGATTTAGCTTACAGGATCTTTCCAAAACCCGAGTTTTAAGTTCTACAACTCAAGTTTTATCAAAACTGTTATTAAAACTCGAGTTACATTAAAAGTTATGAAATTTCCCTCTTTGAAATTTCATCCATAACTCGAGTTTGAGCAAGTAGAACTCGAGTTTTTGTTTTTCTGACAATTATGCAGCGCGTCAGTCGAGTTTAGTGCTAAATCTTTGAAATTTCCCTCTTTAATGCTAAATCTTTCCTTATTCATGCAACGATTATTTGAATTGCACCTACCATCATAAATGCTTAACTACTTTATTTATTAACAGGGAATGAAGTTCTGATTGCATTAACAAAAAGAGATTCTACGGAAAAAATCTCAGATTCTCATTCTACCTACTGTCAGATGCACACAGAAGCATTAAATGCGGAAGGTGAACGAAGACGTTGGGTCTAACGGCAACATTAATGTCTCTAATGGACATTTATTCTTCTCACCTATAAAAAGGAGAAGCATTCAAGTTTCTAAAAAAACAAGAGAACGCATATACGAAAAAGAGAATTGATTATGCTTCAGCTGCATACTCTTTTTTTCATACTCTCATTAAGAGCTTCAGTGTTTATCATTAAATTCTCATAAAGGAGAATATTCTTGTTCATTTATTGAATTTGAGAGAGTTGGTCAAGGTTGGAGAACCTTGAGTTGGTTTAGACACGAGCAATAGTGTCTGATGGTTAGTTTGAGTTAGGAAGGGGGAGAGTCCTTCTTCTGGTTGGTTGTAATCCTTTGTGATTAGTGGATTTGAAAAGCTCAGAAGGTTCTGAGGACTAGACGTACGTCAGGAGGACCGAACCAGGATAATACTCTGTGTCATTTTTCTTCTTACTCTGTTTTACTCTCAACGGTTGCGAAAATTTTTATTAGACCAATTCACCCCCCCTCTTGGTCGAATCCGATCCTAACAACTGCCTCACTCAAGATGGCCATGGAAGGACATGATCAGCATCCTGGTCGACTTCCAGGCTTTGGGTTTGGGGTGATGAGTATTAGAGTCTTTGGGAGTAGTAGATATGAAGCTACCTCACTCAAGATTGCATGCTTTATGAAAAAAATTCATGCATGCTCAAATGATTGCATGCTTTATTAGGGAGAGGAAAAAAATCCATGCATGCTCAAATGATTGCATGACCAAAGAAATTTGCAAGTGGTGTAGCACTTCAAGATACAAGCCAAAAGGAAAGGGGAGTAAGAAAAAGAAGAAGCCTGTGAAGATTTTGAGATATTTTCCTTTGAAGCTAGGGTTTCAACGATTGTATTTTTCATCCAAAACAGCACAGCACATGAGATGGCATGCTGTTGAAATGAATCCGGATGGAAAGTTAAGACATCCACGAGATTCTGAGGCCTGGAAATAGTTTAGCAAAGAATTTCCAGATTTTGCGGCGAATCCATGAAACATATGACTTGCTTTTGCGACTGATGGATTCAATCCATTTGGTAACCTTAGCACTAGTTACTGTATTTGGCCAGTGGTGTTACTTTCTTACAACTTGTCTCCATGGATGTGCATGAAGCAAAACTCATTCATTTTATCTATAATCATCCCTGGAAATAAAGCATCGGACAATGATATTGATGTCTACCTCCAACCTCTGATAAAAGAGTTGGTCGAATTATGGGCTGATGGGATTGAGACAAACATAATGCATATGATATGTCACTGTTCAAATTGCGTGCAGCTTTGATGTGGATGATAAGTGACTTTCCAGGCCTTGGAACATTATCTGGGTGGAACGTGCACACTGGACTAGATTGTCTCATGTGTAACTTTGACGTAGAGTCACTACGCCTTCCATACAGTTGGAAGTGGTGCTTCATAGGTCATCGTCGATTCCTTGATGGGAAGCACAAATTTAGATTGCAAAGGAATCGTTTCAATAGGAAATAAGAAAGAAGAGGACCACCTATTGTTTTAAGTGGTTCTGATACTCTTAGTCAGCTAGATGATGTTCATATTGAGTTTGGGAAGAAGGATGATGCAGATCAAGTGAGAAGAAGATCTCATACCACTTCAGAAGTTGATGCAGTTTAGCAATGGTGTAGGAGTATATTTTTCACTCTGCCTTATTGGAAGTTTAATATACTACGCCACAATCTTGATGTGATGCACATCAAAAAGAATGTGTGTGATAATATTTTTTACACCTTGTTGAACGAATCTGGGAAGTCCAAAGATCATTTTCGAGCTAGGAAAGATTTGCAGTCCATGGGAATTCATCAAGTTGCTTGGCCAAACAACAATGACAAGTTTCAACCAGTAAAATTTACCTTAAAAAAGCCGAATAAGGATATATTCCTCTCAACATTGAAGAAAATTAAGCTTGCTGATGGATATTCAAGCAACATATCAAGGTGCATATATTTGTAGTCTCGGAGGGTAGCTAGATTAAAGAATCATGATTAGAACATCATTATGCAATAGTTATTACCGTTGGCACTCAAAAATGCATTGCCTCTAGATGTGTCGACTATGTTGTGCAGCTCTATTCATTCTTCAGAAAGTTGTGAGCAAAGGTTCTTGTACCTGACAAATTGGATCAACTATAGATGCAGATCATTCTCACACTATGCCATTTGGAGATGATCTTCCCTCCTTCGTTTTTCACTATCAAGGTGCACCTCACTGTTCACCTTGTTGAAGAGGCAAAATTCGGTGGCCCTTGTTCAATATCATCGGAGTTTTTGCGACTTTTAGTACAAGAAGTTATGCAAGCAGCAATGACGATGACATTTATATCGGTGGTGTCCCGTACTATGGGAAATTAGTTGATATAATCGAACTAAATTATCAAAGGCACTTTATTGTCACATTATTCAAGTGCTTCTAGCCAAATATGATAACTCCTTGTGGATTCACTACTAATGAATTGGGAATCACATCTGTCAATTTTTCAAGACTTATTCACATAGGGGAATCTCCAAATGATGAGCCATATATTCTAGCATCAGAGGCACAATAGGTTTATTATGTGGAGGATGAGAAACATAAAGATTGGAGTATGGTTGTTCATTTTAAGCCTAGAGATCTTTATGACATGGGTGATAGTGATGAACACATCATCTATGAGGTAGAGTCATTCCATCCTACTGATTTTGAAAACTTCTTACCTGAAAGAGATGAAGATTTACCCTTTATGAGGACAGATGACGCTGAATAAATTATTAAGGCATGTAATATATATATATGTGTAATTTGTTTCAAGTAATTCAATTTTTTTTAAAACAGAGCAATTTAGTACTGGTTTAAAACCACTACAAATACCAAGAAACCTTGCAAAAGGAACTGTTGCATAAAACAGTGACCCAAACCGCTGTTAAGTCCTACCAAACATCCTATAAATATCATTTCCACCCCCATTTCATTTTCTACTCTGCTCCCTTTTCCCTCACTTATTTTGTCTTCCACTTCTACTCATCTTTTCAAATATATCTAAAGTTGGACCCTAGGAAAGCTTCTGCTGATGACACTTCTTATAGGTATTGCTTCTGACAATTTATCTTAATTATGTATTTCAATAATATTAATTATCCTTTTTTATACAAATTTTCTTTATTTAATTTACTAATATTCCTTTTGATATACTAATCCTTTATTTTTTTTTCTTTCAGGTTTTTTGTATCATTCCATTAAACAATATATATTATTTAATGACTACTATTTAATTTGAATTAATTATTCATTTATAATAACCCACTTTCTATAATTATAATTAACTTTTTTATAATTAAATAATTATTCTGAGTAAAGTATTGTATTTTTTTATAACCACTACAAATGTCCTTCATGATGGAAAAATGGTGTGATATTTTGATTTCCGAGGATGACCCTTGTAGCGGTTTTAAACCGCTACAAAATATTGGCTGGAAATTTCAAAATTTTAATATTTGGCGGCAAATCTAATTTTCATGTCAAACTTAGTAGCGGTTTTGAACGGCTACTAATTTTTCTCATTTTTCATTTTGTAGCGGTTTCTTTGATTTTTTTCCTTTTTTAGTAATCAAATATTAGTAGCAGTTTTATAATCACTACGAATATTGCATCATCTTCTTTTGTTGTTGTTATCAAACGCTACAAAATAGTAGCGATTTTTCTTGTGTGCGTATCGGTTCACTAAAACTGCTGCTAAACTTGTTGCCACAGTGAGTTTTACAGAAATTTGGTAAACCTCTACAAATACTCTTGTTGTGGTTAAGAACCACGACAAATGCATAAAATAACAACTACAAAATCACCCTTTTTTGTAGTGATAGCAGCATTCTGCCCTAATTCAATATGAAGATCATAAGGTGAAACACACAGACACACAACTTTCATTCTTAATTAAACATACATAATCTTTATTCCACGATAAATAGTTTTCCATTCATTTATATTTGATACACTCATAGCACAAACACATAGTCCAACAACTAGCTGGTGTCTTTCATATAGCTATATATTATTTGGCTTCATTTATTATTGCTAGAAGGTGTGCTTCATGTGGAAGTAGCAAGCTTCAAAGCATGTGTTTCTTTATACCCTTTGGTTGCATATGCACCAGAACAATTTATGTTACATACTCCTTGAGTAGTACCAGTGTTTCTTTTGATAAAGATATAACCACTTTGTCCCTAGGTGGATCCCCATGAGTTTTTGACAATCCAATAATCTTGACCATCACTCGATGAACCATATTCGACAATTAATACTGCATGGTTATGCTTGTATGAGCCAATGCCTGAGCAATCGTCTCCATTAAATATTCCCTATCAAAGTTAAGAAAACAACTATTAATCACTTTTCAAATGTACTTTGTTGGATGATAGAGAAATAGTGTTGAGGTAATGAAAATATGAGTTACACTCTTGTAGGACATAAAATGATGGCTTGCATACAGGGAAACACTAACAGGTTGCTTGAAAACAAAACAATGGTGAGAACTTTCTAATATCGGTTTGTATACCAATAATTATAGCTATCGATAGAAGCAATTTTGTTTTATGCCTACATCAAAATATATAAAATCAAAATAAGAGTAAAACAAGAATTAAAAAAACAGACTTCTATTTAAACAACAAAATTAGTTCACACAAGTCTAAACACTAACCTTTGCGGAATTGCGAGCAATTTCGCCAGCTGTATAAGGATATAATCTTTTCCTGAGGCAATACCACCATTTTTAATCACATAGTGAAATTCTTTAACATACCAACCTCCACTGCAGCCATTACTTGTAGCACAAGATAGTAGTTGTTGTTTAGAAAGACTCAAAATCCATTTTGAGACTATTTTGTTTATTCCTTCCATAGTTCTAATTGCAAAGAATGTCCAAATCTGATATGGATGATTCAAATTTTATTTTAAATTTTTTAAATGACAACTTCTAAATGAAAAGTCATTTATTTTAAAATAAAAGTGATAGTTAAGAGATTATCTTCATTTTTTATTCTATAAACATTACAATAAATATTACTAAAAATAAAATAAAAATAAAATGTGGACCATCACTACAAAAAAAAAAAAGATTTCAGCGACCACTTTCAGTGGTGACAGAAAAAGTCACCACTGAAAGTAGCCTTTATGTGGCTTAGGTGAGGTCGCATATATGTGGTGACACGTGGTGTGCAGGGAATGGTGGTGATGTGGCAGTTGTTAGTGATGTGGCGTCAGTTGGTGATGATATGATAGTTACTTAAATAAATTATTAATATGTTTAAATAGCTGTGAAAAGACTTTGTCACCACTGAAGATACCCTTTTGTCACCGCCAAAGGAGACCTTTAGTGGCGAATTTTTTTGTCGCAACTGAGGGTACATTCAAAAGTCACTGCTGAAAGTTTTTTCAGCAGCGGCTTATTTTTGTCACCGCCAATATTTTCAATGACAAACACGATAACGATGACTCTTTGGTGATGATTTGTCGCCACCAATAGTCTTTCAACGGAGACTTTTTATACTTTCACTGAAAGTCAATTTTTTTTTGTAGTGCATGTAGATTTAATTAGACATTTGATGCACCTAAGAGAGTCACAGTTGTTATATATGATTAGTTTTGATGATGTCAAATATATAAGAGCAAAAAGTTTTTATAATGTATATTGACTAACTACTATATTTAATGTAAATTTCTTATATAGTTTGGTCAATGAAAATGAGAAAAGTTGTTTGAGTTTAATTATGTAGAATGATCTTATAAAATAAAATAGGAACATCAAGTTTCAAGCTTTTATATTTGGAATTGGAGGATGATGTGGTTAAATAACTCAATTTGTAGTTTACATATATGTTATATCATCATACATTGAGTTACATATCATCTAACCTTCATTTGGATGCTCAAAATTGTTTCTGGAAGTCAAAACTTGAGTCCTGACTCATAAACTCGAGTTAAATGAGTTTTTAAAGTTTTATGAAGTAAAACATGAAGTGAAACTCGAGTTTAGAATCAAGTTTTGGTATTTTTGAGCCAAAACTCGAGTTTTAAGAAGTTAAAACTCGAGTTTCGAGCTCCTCTGTTCAGCTCTGTTTCTTTCTCAGCTCAACATGTGTTTAGTATTTTGACTATATCTCCCAAACCACAAGTCCAATTGATTTGAAACCAGTTTCATATAAAACTAGACTCAAAATGCGATTTATATACATCAAGAACAAACATAAAATCATTTCATATGAAGGAGATATGAGTTTCTAAAACCTGGTGGTCAGATTTAACGTTTTGTCACTGATCTTTGCTTACTGTGGCTACCATAACTTTCGCAATACAAAATATTTTGGACTGATTATTCTTTCATTTGAATGTAGATTCAAAGATATTTCCAAGTATATCTTATTTGCAAAGTTTGGAGTTGAATTGAGAGAGTTATGGCCGTTGCAAGTTGAGCTTTGTGCTGCAATCTGAAATATGTGCTGAATCATGAACGAAACTTGAGTTATGGCATACAGAACTCGAGTCTCGGGGCTAGAACTTGCTTTTTCACATTTCTTTCAAGCAAAACTTGAGTTTTGAGTGATAGAACTCGAGTTTCGAGTGCCAGAACACCAAAACTTTCAATGAAACTCAAGTTTCAATAAAAGTTTTAGTGAAAACTCGAGTTATGCATTGTACAACTCGAGTTTCTGGCTCTGTAGACTCAACTTCATTCCAGAACTTGAAGTTTCAATAGAAGTTTTGATGAAACTCGAGTTATGGTTTGTGAACTCGAGTTTTGGGTTCTGAAGATTATTTGAAATACAAAACTCGTTTCCAAAACTTGAAGTTTCAATAAAGGTTTTGAAGGAACTCGAGTTATGAGAATCAAAACTCAAGTTTCGAAGAGAGAGAAACGAAACTTCCTTTTCAACTCAAAGTTTCAACAAAAGTTTTCTATAAAACTCGAGTTTGGTGAAAACAGAACTCGAGTTTCGTGACTGAAAAATTTCTGAACTTCCAAAACTTCTTCCAAAACTTGAAGTTTCGTTTAGAGTTACACTATAACTCAAGTTTTATGAATCAAAACTCGAGTTTCAAGACAAGAAACTCTTGAAACTCAAAACTTCCAAGGAAAATCGAGTTTGCAATGAAAGTTATGATTTCAAATTCTTATAACTTGAAGTTTCCAAATGTAAAACTCGAGTTTCGAAGAGCATGAACTGATTTAGCTTACAGAAACTTTTGGAAACCCGAGTTTTAAGTTCTATAACTCAAGTTTTATCAAAACTCTTATTAAAACTCGAGTTACAACAAAAGTTGTGAGATTTCAACTTTGAAAATTCTTCAATAACTCGAGTTCTCACCAAGCTGTTAGGATCAGATTTGACCAAGAGGGGGGGTGAATTGGTCTAATAAAAATTTTCGCAAACGTTGAAAGCTAAAACAGAGTATGAAAGAAGATGACACAGATATTTATCCTGGTTCGGTCCTCTTGACCTATGTCCAGTCCTCAGAGTCCTCTGAGCTTTTCAAATCCACTAATCACAAAGGATTACAATCAACTAGAAGAGGATCTCTCCCCCTTCCTAACTCAAACTAACCCTTAGACAATTATTCCCGTGTCTAAACCCAACCAAGGTTCTCCAACCTTGAGCAACTCTCTTAATAACAATAAATGAACAAGAATATTCTCCTCTATGAGAATTTAATGATAAGCACTGAAGCTCTTTAATGAGAGTATGAAAAAAAAAATAGTATGAAAGTGAAGCGAAATGAATTCAATTTCTCGTATGTGCGTTCTCTGTCTTTCCGAGACTTGAATGCTTCGCCTTTTATAGGTGAGAAGATTAAATGTCCGTTAGAGACATTAATATTTCCGTTAGACCCATTATCTTCGTTCACCTTCCTGCATTGAATGCACCTGCAACTTTCTGACAGTAGGTAGAATGAAGATCTGAGAATTTGTCCGTTGAATCTCTTTTTGTTTAGGCAATCAGAACTTCATTCCCTGTTAATAAATGAGTCAGATAAGCATTTATGATGTTCGGTGTAATTCAAATAATCGTTGCATGAAAAAGGAAAGATTTTGGAATCAGTTTAAAGTCGCTGACACGCTGCGCCATTGTTAGACTGAGGAACTCGAGTTTTGTCTCTTCAAAACTCGAGTTATTGAAGAATTTTCAAAGAGGAAATTTTATAACTTTTGTTGAAACTCGAGTTTGAATAAGGGTTTTGATAAAACTTGAGTTGTAAAACTTATAACTCAGGTTTCTAGGAGTTCCAGTAGGCCAAAATGCTTTGCGCTCTTCGACACTCGAGTTTCATCTGGTAAAACTTCAAGTTTTGAAGGTTTTCAAATCATAACTTTCATTGTAACTCGAGTTTTCTTGAGAGTTTTGTATTACAATAGTTTTGTCCTTTGAAACTCGAGTTTTCCTTCATAAAACTTCAAGTTATAAGAATTTCAAAACATAACTTTTATATGGAACTCGAGTTGCACTGGAAGTTTTGAGTTTAAGAGAAGTTTGCCTCTCGAAACTCGAGTTTGATGACACGAAACGCGAGTTCTAAGAAAACTCTAAGTGAAACTTCAAGTTTGGAAAGAAGTTTTGAAGTTTAGAAAATTTGGCTCAACTCGAAACTCGAGTTCTGAAAACCTGAAACTCGAGTTCTATCAAGGCTTTCACTTAAACTTGAAGTTTGAGAAGAGTTTTCGTTTCTCTCTCTTCGAAACTCGAGTTCTGAAATACATAACTCGAGTTCTAGTAAAACTTCCACTGAAACCTCGAGTTTTAGAAGGAAGTTTCGTTTTTCAAAATCATTTGAGAGCCCGAAACTCGAGTTCTAAAAACGAAACTCGAGTTCTACTAAAACTTCCAACATAACTTGAGTTTCCACTGGAAGTTCTGATTTTCCAAAAGACTTCCAATGAATAAAACTCGAGTTTTAAAACATGGAACTCGAGTTTTGAGACAACTTTCATTCAAACTCGAGTTCCTTTAAAAGTTTTACATTTCTAAAACCTTTTTCAACACTCGAAACTCGAGTTTTGATTTCCAGAACTCGAGTTTTGATATAACTCGAATCAAAACTTGAGTTCTCTTGAAAGTTTGAGATCTTGGACACACTTTTAAACACTGTAACTCGAGTTCTAAAACACGAAACTCGAGTTCTCTCAAACATTTCATTAAAAACTCGAAGCTTTCTAAACTCTTTCTGAAAACCAACAATCAAGGCTTAATTTCAAAAACATATTTGTCATCATCAAAACATTATCTCAACATTCTCCCTCTTTTTAATGATGACAAAACCAATTAACCCACATAACAACAATTTAAACAACTTAGAAACAGCAAGTATCAAAATCACATTAATTTTACCAAGATTTATAAATTAATCACAGAGTTAAACATAAGTGCCAGAAAAACATGTGCAAAGAAAAACATAAAAATATAATACACTAAGTCACCACTTCTCCCCCTTTTTGTCATCAATCAAAGAGGGTGAGAAGGAGAGGCAGAAGATGGTGAGGGGAAGAGTCAGAAATGTTGAAAATAGTGGTGAGGGGTGCAAGAGAAATAGGAGGCTCAGAGGGGGTAGGCTCAGAAGGAGAAGGCTCAGATGCTGCAGAAGGCTGGTCAGGCTCAGAGATAGGATGATACTTAAGTAGAAGCAATGGAGCAGGACCAGAAACAGGAGCAGTGACTGAAGGTAGGGGTGATCACCAACCCGGCGGTCCGGTCCAACCCGGTACGACCCAACCCGACCCGGTCCGGTATGTGGTAAAAAAAGCTGGCCCGAAAATTAAATGGACCAACCAGACCAGACTGCTGCTTTCGGGTTGGATCGGACAGGGGACCAAGGCCTCAGACCAAGTGGTCTGGTCCAGTTGGACCCGAATTTTTTTTTTTATGCTTGCTTGCCTTAAGAGCTATTCAATAAGTTTCAGCCCAACAACTTCAACCCAGTTTATTCTCCAAAAAAAAAACTTCAACCCAACACAGCACCAGCCCATAACTCTCATAAATCCTAACTCCCATCCAAGTCTCCTGACGCTCTCTGCTTCTAGTCTCTCATTTCTGCCTTCCCTCATCGTGCCCTAATGGCCTAATCTCTCTTGCTCACTTGCTCACCGTTTAGAAGTGCCATCGCCATCTCCACCGACCACCGCACAGAAGATGCCGAATCTCTGCTTTGTTCCCGCTATTTCACTATTCTGTTATGCTTTATTGGTTAGTTTCTGTTTGCTTCAATATCACCTTTTCTTCCCTTGTTTTTCCTTTGCTTCGATTCATTATCTCATGTATGAAAAGAAGACACCCTTAAACCAGATTAATTGATTCATATCGAGGTTTTCATTTCCTCTCAATACATTCACCTACTTCCCCAACACAACATGCATATGAGTCCCCTGTTCCAACTTCCAAGCACGCTTAGGCACTCTTTCTTTTCACTGTAACTCCATTTTTTGTCTGAGGGACAGAGCTCAGTGCTCCTGGAATTAATTACAAAGTGTGCACCACCAAACGCAGATAATGTGCTTAATGTTTTTTAATCATACAGAAATTTATAGCTCATGGCTGTTGAACCAATTTCAAAATGATAACTATTGTGCACCAACACGGATAATGTTTAGTTTATTTGTCTGTGATAACTACCACGCCAGGTTGATGGTGAATTCTACTTCCTACATTCAAGTGGATTTTCTACTTCCTACATTCTTCAAGTGATTAAATAAATGAACAGTATATGTATATATATAAATATTCTTTATTGTTGGAAGGTTTTAGGATTAGATAAAATAAGTTATTCAAATCATTTGCATTGTTGAAACATGGAATAAATTTGTTGACTTGTTGCGAAAAAGGGGGCAGAAGGCTTCAAATGGTACAAAAACTATTAGGTTAAAGAGGAATGAACATTTGGACTTCCTTCTCATAAACAAAAGGGAAAAAACAAGCATAAATTACTGATATAATAATCATCAATATACTTTAAATTTCTAATCATTCATCATAAGTTTGATTAAACCATACAGAAATTTATCATACATAAATTTATTGCATTTGGTAGTTTTGGATTGATTGTTGGATTGCTCTTTGTAGTCAATACTCAATACTCAATATGACATTCTGACCTTTGCTTGTAATAAGTAGCTTGACCAAAAATGACAGTTTAATGATCCAAATAAGATCTTCACTATGTAAATCTGTTGGTATTATTTCTAGAAATCTGTTTTTCTTCAATATGTTTTTCTTCAATCTATTTATATTAAGTTATTCTCATGATAATTTATTT
>QFDD01004932.1:0-13452 GCA_006871305.1 Vachellia collinsii | reverse complement strand
TAAAGCGGCATACAAGATGATCTATGTGCAACGGAATCTATCCAATAGAGCCGACTGGAAGGAAATTTGGCGATGGGAGATCCCTGAAAGAGCAAAGTACTTCATGTGGCAGGTTTTCCATGAGAGACTTCCTATAAACTCACTTAGAGCGAAACACAATGTCTCAAATAGTACTGAGTGTCCTTATGAGTGTGGTTGTGAGGAAAATATTATTCATTCTCTGAGAGATTGTGAGGTAGCCAGAAATGTGTGGATGCGTTTAATTAACCCTGTATATACTACTACTTTCTTTGCTAGTGATTTGCAGGATTGGATTAGATGGAACCTGACCAACGAACCGCAAGTAAGGAAGCTATCGGGGTGGACATGGAAGAGGATCTTTGGCCTAGCATGTTGGATGATCTGGAAAAATCGATGTGGTAGAGCATTTGATGGAGCAAGCATTCAACCAAGGGAGCTAGCTAATAAGTGTATCTACCAACTGATTGAAGGTGTAGAGAATGGGCGTTACAGACACACATTATACCAAGTTCCAAACCAAGCAAGCTGCAAGTAGAGCTTACCACCAGCTGGATATACACGTGTTGATGTAGATGGATCTGTGAATCAAAATAACCATGCAGCATGTGGAAGCCTCTTGAGAGATGAATATGGCAATTGGCAAGGCGGATTCCAAAAGAGTATTGGGTTTGCAACATCTACAGAAGCAGAGTTGCATGCTATACAGGCTGGACTGTTACTATGCCAAGCTAAAGGAGTTTCTAAAATCAAACTTTATACAGATTCTCTTGATGCTATTCATCTTATCTTTTCAGGTTGTGGGTTGTCTCATCCACTTAATCAGATTGTTAGCGATATACAAATGCTCATCCTCATGAATTGGGATTTGGAGATTATTCACTGCCACAGAGAAGCACTTGGTTGTGCTGATTATATTGCAAAAAATGGGCATTGGTCGACCTTAGGATACTTATATCTACCTGAACCACCTAACTTTTGTTGGGAGCCTCTCTATTATGATTTGTATTCCGGTTTGGGGGCAATTACCCCTGATCTTACTCCCATGTAATAGATAACTATCAAGCTTTGCTTGCCTTGTTATTAAAAAAAAAAAAAGCCTAACCTCTGCTGATTTACTTTAGTATATAATAATTCAGGAACTAAATTGGAGGAAACAATATGTTATTAGAGATTCCTTGACATCTTTCAGATGATTATATAACTTGAACAGAGAACAGAATATGTGCAAGAAAATAATTATACTAAATCTTCTATACCAATTTCATCATTCTAGTCTCCTCCAGGAAGCGTCCCAAATGATTGAAGAGAACACAAGGGAATACTTACAAGCACAAACAACCATTTACAAATTCCCAGACCCTTCTGGGGCTCTCGGAGGTGCTTAGTTGTCATGTGAAACACAAGCATGTGATATGTAAGAAGCATATTATATAAATTAAATTTACATAAAGATCAAACTTTTACACAACTACAGCAGCATCTGAAAACGTCTTCCAAAATGTTTGTGTTGCTCAAGTGATCTTCAAGCATTGAGGAAAGAGGCTCAAAGAGGCTTAACTTGATGCTTACATTGTTGTTGAGACCAATAAGCATGAGCAGCTAAGACTCTGTCCAAGAGTTCCTGAGGAACAGGCTCTCCTCTCCTTTGCTGAGGGGAGATTCTTGCCGTGTGCACTAACGTCTTCCACTTATCCTGCACTATCCTCATTAGTAACAACAAATGCAAGTATTTTCAATACTTCTCAACAGCAATCAAAATCAGTTTTTGCTCCTTTACATATAAGACACCATTAAAAACAGATATGACACTTTCAATCATGCCTAGATACTTTGGATTCTGTCGTCTGGCAATATCCTTTTCTGTCTACATTAGTATCGATGCCTCTCTCTCTCTCTCTCTGTGTGTGTGTGTGTGTGTGTGTGTATCCATGTGTGTGGACTGGAAGGCTAATCATAGAACTAAAGATAACCCAGACAAGAAAAATAAAAAGGGACAAAGCTTAAGCTAAGTTCCTTTGAAAGAACCAGCCATGTAGTGCTAACATGTGCATATAATCGAAAAGTTAGTTTTTATATTGAAGCTTGATAACAGACATCTTAAAAACTGGATCGAGTTCTTTCCAACATAAACTTGCAAGACAATCTACACAGAAGGACAAAAATCAGTTGCAGTAACTTAAATACTTTGATAATTTATTAGAAAATCGAACTCATTCTAATGAAAGCAGTGAAATAAATGAAAAGGATAATTGGGAAGAAGTACATGCATACTGAGATATTTTTTTATTTACCTCTCATGGACGATGGAGATTTTGCAATCAATAAAGACTTTTAAGTTAAGAAAGTATAGACGTCAAAAATCATATGGATCACGGACCTTCAAATCCACGTAAGTCCTGTGCTTTGCATTGTCAAAGGCACACTGTTTGACATCACGCCATCTGCCAAACAAAGAAAATGCTTCAGTGCCTAGTGCTTTGAGTGAATCATCACTGCTCATCAAATGGCGGAAAAAGGTTCAACGATTACCTTCCAGTTCCTAGTTTTTCAACTGCCTGAACCAGTGCTTCTACTTCGGACACAGAGAAAGGCCTCCTGATTCGACGCTGCACAAAGTCAGGATTTCCAGGCTTACCACGGAAGGGAATGACAGCTAATGCCTCCATGTTAATAGCGGGAACTGCAACTAGAGCACGGCACTTTGACATGGTATTGTTAGGGGAAGTATCTGCTAGAGAGGGGACCATGTTTAGGTCACCTTCACCACAACTTTCAAATTCAATCAGGGACTGCTCTTGGGAGACATTATAAGTTCTTTTTTGTAGCATCAAAGATGTAGGTTTCCTGTTGTAGGAAGATGATCAAATGAAAAACTGCTAATTAAATTACAAGATTCTCAGACAAGGGAAAATCACTGATGCAATAGGCAAAAGGTTTAACAAATCGACAGCAAGAATAAAAATAAAAAATCAGTTGAATTTATGCCTGGATACATCCCGATGCGAGCCAGTGGTTCGAAAAGAAGGGTCTTCATTATATGGAGGTGGTGTAATTTTAGTACGTCTTGGCTCCAACATGAACCCCAATCTATGATGTTTATCATCTTGAGAAATCCCAGTCTGAATTAGAGTTTTGCTATCATCTTGGACCTTCTTTCCCTGAAGAAGAATACCTACATGTAGTTCATCTCCTAAAATGGCTGTCACTGCCTCCATTACTGTCCTCTGCAAATAGACATACAAACAAGGGAATCACCAAAAGAAATCAAGGGAAAACTTCAGACAACCCAGTAACCTCAAACTTTTTTGTGAGCATCAGCGAGAGGTGGTAGAAGAAAATTTATTTGATAATCAGTGCAATTTTATAGGTGTCTATTATCCAAGTAATAAGGTTATTAAAACCATTCAAAAATCATAGATCCCCCATTCAATGCTAGTTGACACCCGAGGTACTTGCATTTGAACCACTGGTATCCAAGATAGTGGGTGTCATCCAGCATACTAAGGTGTCAAAGAATGGTGTCCCATAACACTAAACTTCCATTTAGTATCGCTTGTATCCTTCCTAAGATGATTTTCCATTATCAAAACAAATATAGACATCTTAAATACTGTGTTATTTTATACCTCAGACACCTATTATCGTAGGCATCCACAATGCCACGGAAAAAGTGGATGGATCAGATAATTACTCTTTAGTCTTTCTCAGAATGAATTCTAATCACGTACCTTTAATGAACCTATAGTTGCAGTTTCAGGGATATCAATAAAAAGCTCTGGGACTTTAAAAGATTTTATGCTGAACTTCACTGAAAAGTAAGGGATGAAAACTAATAAGAATCTCACAGAATAAGTGGTAGGATTAATAGGTATCAGATAAATCATTTCCAACAGTTCTCCTACCGTTGCAATCCCTTGACCCAGAATGTACTTGTTGTCCAGCTATAGAGGATGATGCTCCTATTGCTGCATGTGATAGTTTGAATCACTCAGCCAGAACTGATCATATTTGTAAAGCCTAATGCCAAAATAGAGTACAAACAAAAACGAAAGTAGGCAGCAATTGATTGTGGCACCTGCACTGCAGTTCACATTAACGACTCTGGTGTCAGAAGAATCAAATATGCCATGACAATGAGACCCTCTATCAGATGTAGATGATGAGGTCTGGTTGAAGAACTTCCTCTTCTTAAAAGGATACATCCTCTGTGAGCTTTCAAGCATATAATTATCCCTACCAATACTGTCATCTACAAGATGGTAACAATAAATGACATTGTCAATAGTTAGTAAAATATGCATTGTCATAGTCTTGCATGCTTAACTTTGAAAGCTCAGAAGACGGCTCATGAGACTTAATATGAATTAATAATCAACTGTGAGTAAAGATCCACACACCACTTCCATACAAACTCCCAATCTTGGACTTTTGACCTACATCATGACTTTTGCATCCAGAAAAAATATTCACTCTTTGAAAAGACATATCTGGCAGGGGGCGAGAATTCTTATTCTTAGAGCTTGGTTGAGTACACCTAACAAAGTTTTCGTCATCATCTCTATTAAATAATTTCCTACCACTGGAACTGTGCGTGAGACCCTCCAATGAAGGCTTCTCAACAGAATTTTCTGAACTTTCCCATTTAGAAGCCCTATGGTCAGGTTCTGTCACTCCAGCAGAGCTGCCAGTAACATGAACAATTTTGTCATTCACACAATTCTCTTTGATCAGTCCATCTGCTTCCTTCTCAAAAACATTTTGTCCTTGACCTTCAAGGCAACTGCCAAGAAAAGATGAACAGCCTTCAACCCTGCTAAGAGATTCAAGGGAGCAAAAGAAATAATGCTGAGACACGACAGGTTTCTAATTCAATGCCATGAAGCTGATCTTTGAACTAAAATTTTCATTATTAAACAAATATTCATTCAACACATGCCTTTGATCATTATGCTTCCCTTGCAAACAAGAGACTGTGCCAGAGGCAATCTCACTGCAACATCCATGCTCAAAGAGATCGCTCTTAAAAGACCCTGCTTCTTCCTCCTTATCTTTTATGTTAATTCCAATAAAACCAACGGGATTCTTTCCAGTCACAGCATTGTCAGTATTGGAGTTTTCATTCTCCTGCAGAAAGTTGCCAACTACACTAGCCAAAGCTTCAAAAGCTTGTATCTGATTGCCCTCACTCTTCTTCTTGGCTGTACCCCTCCCCTATAACCATTTATTAAAGTCAATCAAATGTTAAAACTTGGTCAATAGGCAGTGTCAGAATAGTAGAAGGATATAAATACCCTAGTTGTTCTCGAAGCTTTAGGAATGACAGGCACTTGATAGCCATTAAAACTGTAGTTCAAATTCTTCCGCAACACCATATCTCAGAGAATCATTACCGAAAGAAAAACTCATTAGATAAAATGCTAACTGCCTCTTTGAACTTTCCTGGCATCCAAAATCAGACCCTGCCAGCACAATAAAAAAAATAATCCTTTTATTCATAAAAGGGGTTTATGTCAAGCAACATATAGGGATTCAACATAATTATTCAGAACCAGTTCTGACGCTTCAGCAGATCTTTAATTGTCAAATACATTCTGGAAAAAGGGAAGCAAACCCACGACACATCATTGTAGGCATGAGCAAGATGTTGCAAGTCTAACTTGCAGAAAAGGAAGCCTACTAAGATTGGGATGATTGCCAAAAGTTCCTTTTCAAAGGTATGAGGATCAATAAAAAGACTGCCAAAGAAATGAAAAATAAATTACCAATATTCACACCAAAATTCAAAGAACAAAAGCATCACATCTCAATAATGTTAACATATAATACTTTAACTCTAGGCTTTGCATGGCAATGGAAACTGCAATCTCAAATTTTCCGGTGATATAAGGTTGTATCCTCATAATCTAATAACGAGTGAGTCAGTCCAAAAAGAAAAAACAAAACAAAAGGAAGAAGAAAAACTAAGGATAGAAAGAGAGAGAAAAGATATGAAAGGAAAAGCGCACAAGGAAGCAGAATTAAACGCTTACATGCAAACGGATACTGGCATTTCATCCCATGTTGGAGACACATTCAGCAGGCCTGATACTCGAGTAGATAATATACCCTTCAGTTCCAAACAAACAATTAAAGAATAAGAACATAGGGAACAAAAACTGACAAACAAACAAGAAAATAAAAGCCATCATTCGATTTTCTAGAAAGAAAAAAATCAATTGCCAGAATTACGAGATAAAGGTCATTAAATCAAATAATCAACTTATGAGTGATTATAACGATATCAAGAAGATAGAACATTGCATGGCCCCAGGATAAGAATGTTGCATTTTACTTAACGATTTTGTTTTGATGAATCTTCTGAACCCAGGACCCTCATTAGGAGACCATTCCTGACATGTAAACAAAAATTGGTTACCCCTGCGTGTGAGTCAAGAGAGATATGGAGGATAAATCAATTGTTAAATAGAAAAGATAAAAGAGAGAGAAAAATATTGAATTGACAAGCAAATGAAACGAATCAGACACTAGGAATTGCAGAGGAACCAAAGTGAACCCAGAAAAGAAATGGAGGAAGGAGATGATGCAATGCAAATTCTAATACCCTGTGACGAAAAAGACAAGACGAAACTGATTGAATTGAACAGGTAATAGTAACAATATTAACACCATGGATTTCAAATGGAGTATTGAATGGTTTTTGAAGGAACAAGAAGACAAATTTGTGCATAAAGAATTATTCTTTCTTTGTGAGTAAATAATAATTCTCACCTAAAAAATTGGGCAGTGTCTGATCAAAAACAAAAACCCCAAGGAAACCACCCGACTTGCGCTCTCTGTCTTAAACCCCCTCACAACCCAAAAGAAATGTAAAATAGTTTGACCACTCATCCAAAAGAACGGGCCTAACCGGTAGCATTATCCAAGCATACCGGCTATCGCAGGTTGTCTTAGTAAAAAGGGAAACACACTTGGAAGACCAGTTCCTTCGTTGGGGGTGATCCACTCACTCCTCTCACAGCACTTGTCTGCTTAACACGTGGAGGTCTCTCCACTCGTTTCTCTTAATCTTATCTCATTCACGTAAATTCATAAACAAAACTGTCAACTCTCTCTCCCTCCCTCCCAGCAGACTTTCAGGTTCTTCTTGACCATTTTTGCCCACAAGTCCCTAAAATTTTGAAACTCGTTGACGGACACCATTATGACTCGGGTTCATTTTTTTTGCCTGTTGTTTATAAAAGCATAATTTCACCAAAAAATAAAAACACAAATTCTTAACCTGTTTTCTTCTTTGAATTTGTTGTGCTTTCTCTCTAAATCCTAAGTTCTCATTCAAATAATTCAAAACCGCTTGACAAGTGGATGATGCATGAGAGGACTTAACTATAACCATGCATCGAGTTTCGATATATACGTGTACGTGTACATGTATAAGCATGCATGATGATTTGTATCACCTTAATGCTTAGCTTCTCGATGACTTAAGACTTAAGGGCACTCAGAAGCCAATGCACATCAGATAATGGTTTGTACCAGAACTTTATTAAGCCACCTACGTACATGTTTTGTTTTTTATGCACGTACGTACATGTTTTTCTTTTCTTCCAGTAGCGTTATAAATGAGATGATGATTATGAACAAATAAATACTCCTCCTTTCCTTCCCTGATTAAGACTTAATAAACTAATTTGATTATATTAAAAAATTAGTTATATTAATTAAGATGATATGTTTTTTTTTTTATTAAAACATCTTAATCATTTCCCTTAATTCCCATCTCTCCTACTTGATTATTATTGAGAGAATACTAATAAGGTGGATGTAAGAAAAACTGATAAGCATGTGAAAGATGTATTATATTTAGGATTAATATTAACTCCCCAATTAAGTTCTACATTAAGAACTGGAGGGGTACTAAAAAGCCTAGAAAATATAATTCGGAAATAGTTTGTGTGCTTGCATTGTGTTTTGGCGCCTTTATTTTATGGAACACTGAGTATATTAGAATGCAAGCAGTTAATTTCTGTTTTTGAAGTAGTGATATTAAGAGAGAAACAATAATGAGCGTGTGAACTAATGATATTGACTTTGATTATTTGATGGCTCTAATTATAATCCTTTTATGTATGCATTTGATTTGACTAATCAGTAATTTTGGAGGAAGTGTGAAGTAATGATGGGCGAGGGAATAATTGCTAAAAGGAACAAAAAAGAAAAGAAAAGAAATGTAAAATCCAGTATAAATCAAGAAGGCATAATTGGCGAATATAAAAACAAAATAACAATATGCTGAGCATTGATTTGCATGAAAGGAAAGTTCGAAGTAGAGATAGAGGAGAGAAGTGATAAGATTGAAGGGGGTGTGTGTGTGTGTGTGTGTGTGTGTGTGTCTGTTTGTGTGTCTGTGTCTGTGCAGTGGGACATGAAAAGAGAAGAGGATAGTGATTGAAGGTTGAAAAGGGTTTTGATAGTGAGACTCAGAGCTAATGGGTAAGTTTATCATTGCAATGGGTAAGTTTATCATTGCAATTGACACTTAATACTAATAATTGTGATAATAATATGAATTAAGAGGAAATTAAATATAGGTCCCAAGGAAAAAAAATTATCATTGGATCTTTATAAATCATAAAATTAAGTTGAAGTCCCATGGTTGTTTGAATTGAAATATGAGAGAGAGAATCATGAAGGAAAAAAGGGTAAAAAAAAATATTTTTAAATATGCAATTAATCTAATTTAGGTTTTATGGGATTTCAACTCAAATTCATAATTTTTCAAGGCTTTGATGATAATTTTTTTCTGTTGCTTAAAATATGTAAGTGATTTCCCCAATAAATTAATGAGAAGAGGGAATATTTAATTGGTTAGATTAGAATAGGCCTCTCCTTACAAACACCGGTTTTCCATTTTCTTTGCCTAATTACACTTTGCGGTACTTTATTCCTCTCCCCCACACAAATCTGCTATGCATCTTGGGATATGCAAGTCCAATGCCTTACTAGCTATCACTAATATTTTAAATAGAAAATTAATAGATAAATTATTTGAATGATTGAGTTCAATAAAACAATCTCATATTCTCACTTACATAATATAACTATTAATTTGGTTTTATGAGAAAAGAGAAACGCACGGAATTAGCATGCTAGAAATCAATTTGATTTTTTTTAAAAACCATGACTGTTGAATTGATGGGATTAGTTTTTCATGATATGTCAGAGATGCCGTATTGACCTGTGAATTACGTCCCTTCGTTTGACTTGTTGTTGGTTAAAAATGGATTGCTATTATTTTATGCAGTTTAGATTTGAATTATTTTAATTTTACTTTTTACATCTTAAACGTTATTTAAATTTAAATTTTATTTTTAATGTAGTTCATTATTTTCAAAATTATTCAACTATTAAGACTTGCTGTGAATCAACACCAGAATGAAGCAAAGATTAAAAAAAATCAACTATAAGTTGAAATAGTGTCCAGAACAGAACCCTCGTTACATTTCATGAGATGCGCTAAATAGCAAATGAACAACAACAAAAATGCAAGAATAAAAAACTATTTGTTAAAATCAAGTGTCAAATTAATGCAATATACACACTGATGGCCAGGAAATTACGCATAAAACAATAAAGCAGCAAAAGGCCACTGTTGTTAAAATTTCAATATTCCCATGTATCTGGGACATTGCATTATAATCTAACATCATGAAAGATATAAACCAAAAAAGAAAGAAAAGAATTACAATAGACACCTAATCAGCATCCAAACTACGTACATCATATTTTGCCAGGTAATGACAGGTACCCAAGTTGTTTCCCTTTTCTTCTTCCCCCATTTACACATGAATAATTTGAACTAGACATGCAATAACAACAAAGTTAGCCTCGTTCCATTTCAAAGCAACGGTCACTACATTAGTACAGATTCATAGCCATCACCTTTGTTGACGCCTTTTGATGAGGGCAAAAACAGATCAAAGACGCGCTGAAAAGTTAATTGAAAGGGACAAGGAAAAAATCCACATCATGAACAACATCAAAGGGTAAACCGCAAAAGGCACTGATCGTCGTGTATCATCTCGGTAATAACACATCATGGCTCACTATGTGAGAGAGGGCAGTCTCATGAAATGATTATGGTTTTACTAATTAAAGCAGTAGGGTCCATAGCTAGAACATGCTCATTGGTATAATTAAACAATTTCAGGATATGGCTAAAAGTGACGTGGGGTTGATTATTAGCTATAGACCATTTGGTCTAGTGCACAGCAAAACAATTAACAGATATTAAATGCAGAGAAGTACAAACGAAATGACTTTTGTCCAAGAACTGGATGGAACTATGCAAGTTACAACCAGGAAAAGAGTGTTTTTACCTTTATCCCAAGGAATTCAAGAAAAAGTTCAGACAAAGATCTCTATCAATTGACTACGTCTAATCAAATTTGTACAAGGTTACAGTGTTGTCAATTTAAAAAATTTAATTTTCAGCATCATCTGTAACACCTGGACAAAGCATACCAACAAAAATGTCAGGTCCCTACAAGTAACGATTCAGTTCTACAAGCAAAACCAACCCCTTTACCCTGCATGCTAGATTGTTTGTCTTATGTTTAAACAGAAATTAATCATTGACATAGGTATAAGCAAATAGTCATTCAATCACTCAAAAAAAGTACCTTTTAGTTTTTACTGCACTTGCTACGTCTAAAAGAGCCTCTGCCAGCCTCGCAATGACTTCTGCAACAGTTTCAGGTTCGTGGGCAAACCCATCTCTGCTCACGAGAGATCAAACATCTTTTGGGCAACCATCTCCCAAGAAGTATTGTGCAACTTATGGAAACTTGATTCAAAATAAGTTTGGCTTAACATCAGCATAGGAAAGCAGCACTCAACCTTCCGCTAATCTTCGACATCTAGAAGAGAACATATTTCCAGACTATCACATTCTCTTGTTAAGCTTAGTAAATCCATAATAATTAAGATATGCTCGCTTTGTGGGTGAGACTGATCTCCAGCAACAAATGCATTTACTTGATCGTTGACCTCAATCCATGACCACCCTGGCTCCTTTATTAGACCCTTTGACCTCATCACCTTCCTTATTAGTGCAACTTCATTCCATTTTCCGTTGGCAGCAAACATGTTCGCCAAAGTGATGTGCGTTCCAGCAGAATTTGGATCCAAGCGAAGTATCTCTTCTGCCGCTCGCCTTCCACAGTCAACATCCCCATGAATCCTACTTGCTCTAAGTAAGGTTGACCACACTACATCATCACCTTGAAATGGCATGCTTCGTATCATGAGCTCAGCCTCACTCAATCTCCCTGCCCTGCATAGAAGATCAATCATGCAGCCATAGTGTTCTTTTGATGGATTGATTTGGTACTCATGACTCATTAAATCAAAGTAATAAAAACCAAGATCAACCAGTCCAGCATGGCTACAAGCTGTCAGAACCCCAATGAAAGTCACAGAATCTGGTTTAAAACCATTACTAGAAATTTTCTCAAACAAATTGATAGCCTCTTGACTGTATCCATGTTCAGCATACCCATTTATCATGGCCGTCCATGATATAATGTCATTGGTTTTTGTCCCATAAAAAATATTTGAAGCTTCTTGAAGACTCCCACACTTTGAATACATATTAATCAGAGCACTCAAAATCATGACTTCATGATCTACCCCAATGCACAAGACGTGAGCATGCACTTGCTTTCCTTGCTCAAGAAGTGCCATACTTCCACACACACTCAGCACACTAGCAAGAGCAAATTCATTGGGCTTTGGTCCTTCCCTTCTCATCCGTGATAAATATTCAAAGGCCTCTTTTCCATAACCTCCTTGGGAATAAACTGAAATTATAGTGCTCCAAGAAACAATATCTTTTCTATGCATACCGTGAAAAACTAATGAAGCTGATGTTAAATGCCCACATATTGAATACATAGTAATGATGGAATTTGCCACTGACAATGCATCTGCCAGTCCTAAACGCAATACATAAGCATGTAACTGCTCTCCCCGTTCAATAACAGCTAGATTTGCACAAGCAGAAATTATTGCTGACAAAGTGTATTCATTAGGATTTACGTCTAATATTCTCATTCTTTTAAATGCTTCCATTGCATGTTCTTCTTGACCCATCTGTACATAGGCAGTAATAATGGTAGTCCATGAAACAACATTCAGCACATTCATTCTTTCAAACAATCGAAAGCCAAAGTCTGGTTTTCCACATTTATTATACATTGTAGCAAGAGTATTAATCACGTATGAGCTCTCATCAAGCCCTTGTTTTATGGTTTGTGCATGAATAGCTTTCCCATCAAGTAAGGAGCCTGCATCAGCAGATGCTTTCAAAGCAATAGCAAATGTATATGAATCATATCCCACTTTTGATTTCCACATTTCAGAAAAGTATAACAATGCCTCCATACTGTGACCAGCATGTGCAAGCCCCACTATTATGGCAGTCCATGATACTACATTTCTAGTTGTCATTTCTTCAAAGACGCTACAACCTTGCACTATTTGGCCTACTTTCATGTACATGTCTAGTAGGGCACTTCCCACAAATATTGAGTTTTTCAAACTAGATTTCACTGCATACCCATGCAGTAATTCTCCATAATATATGTTCATGCTGGCTGCACAAGCCTTGAGTACAACACTAATCACAAATTGGTCCATTTGAAGTCCTGGCTGGATCCACATGTTTGAGAACAAGGCCAATGCTCCATCAGAATCTGAAGCATTAACATAACCAGCAATTACGGTGGTCCATGAAATTTCATCTCTACGAGGCATTTTATCAAATATATCCCTAGCTTCAACCAAGTGACCTCTTTTTACAAGATGCTTTAGTTGAGAGTTTAGTTCAAGCATGTTCATATTATGAATGGAATATATAGTTGATGCAATTTGTTGTGGTTTTATTTGCCAAAACGGGCCTCTGCATTTAGTACCAGTTCCTACAATAGAAATATAATTGTCTTAGAGGACAGCATAGGTTAGACAAACAGCCCAATACAAACATCATGACACCATAGCATATGTAGGTAGAGTCTTAGTACCCTTTGTAGAAATGAATAACAATGACAGAACTCACCCCGATATGTTGATTTGGCAGAACTCTCGACATTTTTCGATAACTGAAGACAATCTGTAGTCGGAGAAAATGAACGGGTAACAACAAATGTAGAGGAAGCATATCCAGAGTGCATCCATCTCCTAAAGCCATGACAAAGTACCCCAAGGAAGTATCTTAGCTCTCTGTCAGAGTTGTAACCCAGATACCCAATTGGCCCACACATTCTTTATTTGCCTCCTAACTAAATTTCTTCCCTTTCACTTCAAAAGGCAGAACCAGTAGTGGAGGGAGGGAGAAGTCGTCAATACCGTCAAACTGGAAAGATGCAGCAGTTC
>QFDD01004931.1:0-14305 GCA_006871305.1 Vachellia collinsii | reverse complement strand
TTTTACTTTGTTTTAATTTTTTTTTAATTTTCAATTTGGTTGATTCTTTTGTAGTAATTTATTTTAGTTTATTTATTTCTATTTGGTGTTCATTTATTTTTTATATTAATTGTTTTCTATTTTTTTTAATTCATTTTAATTTTTTTAGTTCTAATTTATTTTTATTTTTATTTCGTTTTATTTTCTTACTTTATTTTAATTTAGTTTCTTATTTTTAATTTAGTTGATTCTTTTGTAGCAATTTATTTTAATTTTTTTTTATTTCGTTTTAATTAATTTTTAATTTTTAATTTATTTTACTTTAGTTTTCTATTTTTATTTATTTTTAGTTATAGTTTATTTTAATTTTGTTTTTACTTCATTTTAATTTTTTTTTATTTTGTTTCGGTTGATTCTAGAAATTTATTTTGAATTAGTTTTTATTTTCATTCCGTTTACCTTTTGTGGTAATTTATATTTATTTACTTTTTTATTTTTATTTATTTTTTAGTTAGAATATAATTTTTTTTAATTATTAAAATTTATACATGGCTAGTTCCGATCCTGATCGTAGACCTGGCAAAGATCCTATGATCCCTGATGGTGAGATCCCAAATCGTAGTGGCGCTGATGCGGAGTTCCTAGATGTTAGCGACGCTAAGGCTAATCCAGAGCATACATATCTCAGCATCGAAGATTTCAAGCTTGGGGATGTGGATATCTCAGTCGATGAGGCTGAGAATTTTGAGGATGGGGATATCGCCTGTGAGTAGAGATTCTCACGCCCTTATGCTATACTATCCACTGGTTTTGAAGTGGACGCTCACGGTGAGTACTTTTAATTTTAATTTTTTATTCAAACTAATTAATTAATTAATTTTGGAATGTTAATGATGTAATGAAATATACATATTTGACAGGGCGGGTGCAGAAGAGGAAGCTGGCAGTGAAAGATGTTTCCTAGCTCGATGCTGGGCACAGGATAGTGGTGTTGTGGAATGAGCTCACACGGCAACCTACAAGGAAAGGCAGTCAGCTGTACAACCACTACCTCTCTGAACATGGGGGTAACTTCGGCCAGTTTGATATCAATGCTGAGACATGGAAGAGGATATATAAAGAGTTGAAGGAGTGGGTTTGGGAGAACAAAATCAAAGTACAATTTTAATATATTTCTTTAAATGAAGTTATTATTTTTGTATGAAATATTGATTAGCTTTTATTTGCTAATTGTCACAAAATAAATTTGCTATGCAGGATACACATAAAGATTATTTCATCTCAAAGATTATTCTATGTTTTTTATCTGCCTAGCTAACTTTTGGCCGTGTATACTAGCACTGATAGCTGTACCACGTCTAGAAGATATAATGGAGAGCAGGACGAATGAGTGGGGACGGTTTCAACTATTGAAAATATTATGTATTATTTTATTATTGAAATTTTAATGTGACTACTGATAAATCTGCTTCTCTAACTTACATTCCTTTATTATATATATTATAAATTGATTTTGGTTACGGAGACTTAAATATCTCACCTCGTGGTGTTAACATTTTATATATTGCCATCATAGGATCATCATATTATGATATACTTTGATTCTATACTTTGAGATGATGATTGTTTCTATTTGAACCTTGTGTTTGAGTTACAATGTGGAAGAATAGAGACTAGAGGACTGTGTCATAACCCTTGTGTTAATTGTATCTTTTGTCTTATGTATAAGATAGTGTTAAAGAATGAAGACTAGTGGGCTATGTTCTAACCCTGATGTTAATTGTGCCCTTAGTCTTATGTGTGAACTTATTATAGTGGATTTGTGGGTGGTGAAGTGCCCTGATTCTTAATGTATTAATCTGAAAAATGAGACATAAAGTTTTCAGAAAATGATAAGCAAATTCATTTATAACAATAGTTATTTGTTAATTAAGCTAAATGCTAGTTTAGTAGAAATGGTCTTTTAGCAAATGGCCGTGAAGGATGCCGGAAAATCCCTTGTAGTTGCCTGGAAAATGGTCGATGTGAAAAAAAATGGAAATAGCGTTGGTGGTGGTCACACTGGAAGGGAAGTGGATCCGGGTCACGCAAAAGGCGAGTTGGGGTAACCCGATCCGCCTGGGGGGAAACAGCACTGTCTGGCTTGCTTGGAGGCTCCCCTACGCCCCAAAACGGGGGCTATCAGTGAAAGGAATTAGGCAGCTTTTTTAATGGGCCACAAGTGTTTTGGACCCAATTATAAAAAATTCTACAACAAATTTGGGGAACATTTGGGTATTTAAAAAACTGTTTTGGTCTCCCTTTTCTAAAAATGTGTTTGGGTTACTTTTTTAATGGGCCTGGAAAATTTAAAAACTAAAATCCAGTTCGACCATGAAAATTGGCATTAATATAAAGTTCTATGTAAGAGAATTAATATCAAAAAAGTCACATTGACAACTCAAATAGCTATCATTAACAATTCAAATTACTAGCATTGACAACTTCTTGGGACCTTTTTGATATTAATTCTCTTACATGGTATTTTATAGTAATTCCTCTAAGAATTTTTGCGTCTAGGCCTGGAATTATTTGGGTAACAAAGAAAAAGATTTTTTTTTTCATTCAAGAAAATACAAGGGCTTGTTTGGAAATTAATTTTGAGCATATGTTTTGACCTTTTTACAGCCAATTTTTAAGAAATCCTATTTGGGCTCTATTTTACTCTAGGATGTGCATTTGGGTTTTGATTTATTTTATTTTCAATGATAGACAATTATTTTTATTCCAAAAATATTAGAGCTATATTATTTTGACATCTGGAGCTTGTATAAGTAAAAATAAATGTCATTTAAGCATAGTTCATTGATTTACTATATGTTTATTAATATTTAATTTAGTTCTGCATCATTTATGGATTGTTTAAAATTGAGGGGATTTAACATTTAACTATTTAACAATTTTGGACTTTACAAATATTTTATTTTGAGTGAAATATGCATAGCTTAATTTTTAAAACAATATTTGAATGCGAGAAAGGATGGGAGACTTTAAATTTCCAATAAAGATATGCATATATGTTTATTTCAATGAACTTCATAATATTTGTGATTAGCCTTTTAATTATTGAATTAATTCTGAATTTTTTTTTTAGGCTCAATTTAGTTGTTTTTCATTTGAGCCATTTGTAGAATATTTCAGAAAATATTTTGGGCTAAATAAAGTTCTTTTACACTATTTTTATCTTTTGATTGCTTGGTAATTTTGTTGATTGCCATGAGTAAAATATTTAATTAAATAGTTGGCTTTAACTGTGCTTTTTCCACACTTGATTTATTTCATTAAATTGTAAAATATTCTTATTTAATTGTTGATTGCCATAAGTAAACTATTTTTGAAGGTTAGATGCTCCACGTAGTCTATAGACAGGGTCCATGTGCTTTTATTTGATTGTTGATTGCCATATGGATGTGTCGTGATGGAGCATTGCTTCAAATGCTGTTATAAGATTTTAGGTTATTGTAGAGCTTTCGGGAATTCTGTCTTATAAAGGAGACTACCGAAATTTCTACAAGAAACCTAATCTTTTGATAATGCTAGATATGTCATTAGGTATGAGTCTTGGTACAAGAAAGTCGTTTATATACATTTTAGATTATAGTATTATTTAGTAATTTGACAAATGACATAAATATTTTTTAAACCAAAGGCTTAAAGAATGTGAGATCTCTCATATTCCTACCAATCACATCTAAAATTCTTAGGGTGTAACACCTTGCTCTCCAACACTGTTGCACCTAGAAGAGTTGTGACCAAACAAACTTCTATTCAACGTTGATCAAAATGAGAAGTGGGGAGGAGGAGATGAGAAGTGAGAAGAAGATGAGAGATTAGGAAGATCAACTTAAAAATCACAATATCATCCAAATATAAAAATCACGGCAATATCCAAAAATAAAATCATAGCAACATGAAAAAAACAAATCATATAGCAATATCTAAGTCCAATGATATGGAAGAGAAAATGACATTTGGTGTTGTGAACGTTCTGTCATTGTTCACTATTGGAGAAGAAGCTGTTAATACCCATATTTTAATGAAAACAAAAATGAATAAGTTGAATTAAGATTGATTGGGAAGATTTTTTGTTGGAATTATGGGCTTTAATCCGCCCTTAATGGGTTGGTCCCATAAATTAGGAAATTAAAGATATTCCTAACATAATTAATTATGTGTTTAATTAATTATAAAGATAATTAGGATAAATTGGCCAGATAGTTGACTCAGCAGTGAGTCAGATAAATATCCAAAAGATATTTGAAAAGATAAATTAAATATTGAATATTTAATTTATGCCATTTTGATTATCACTTGGAGGAGTATAATAAATGAATTATAAGTAAGTTCATTTATTTAAATTTTGAATCTGATGGAGGAATTATCTCAACCGAAGATATTTTGAGTTCCCAAAATATCCCTGGCCTACTCCTATAAATAGGAGTCCTCTCCATCAGTTTTACTCACCCCAGTCATTGAGTTTTTCGACTATCCTTTTTCTTATCTATATTTTCTCTTGTGTGGTGCTTTTCTGTGCCACTAAGTTTGGACTCTAGAATTTTCTAGTGGTCCGAACAAGTTCAATATTTTGAGTGTCCGTACGGTGGAGAGGTGATCACGTCTGGTATATTCCTTTGCTCCCTTTTTTATTTTATTGATGTGCTGGCTGGTCAATATTATCTATTGTTTTTTCCATCATTGGTATCAGAGCCGTAAGGTTCCTTGAGTCTTAGATAGTTATGTTTGCTTGGTGTAAATGTTCTGTTTTTTCTGCTGTTATAACGAGCATGACTATATAATATAGATATAGAACCTTTTGCACTGAAAAACAAAAACGTGTTCTCTCTCTCACGGAATCGTCTCTTCTCAATAAAATTTTTGGTATTTGAAAAAGGGTTTGATTGCCACAAATGAGAGATGGAACTTCTAGCACTCGAAGAGACGATTCCAACGACACCAAGAACGTGTCAAACGGACCTCTCATGGCCGAGATATGGGGGAGAGAAGGTGGCGGGTCACGACGGACCCGCCGGAGCTCTAGCCGGGTCAGAAAAACCTGGATGGAGTTTGAAGATGAACAAAATGGTGCGTTTCATTTAGTTAAATGCACCGCCAGTGGGAGGAATTGACTGGGATCAAAACGTCGCCGTTTTGATCCCTGTTCAAAATGGTGCGTTTCATTCAGTGAAACGCATCGTCTGGCCGAAACGTTATCATTTTGGCTAGTGGAAGGGGAATGGGTCCTCGACTGGATGAATGAAACGCACCGTCTGGCCGAAACACTATCATTTCGGCTAGTGGAAGGGGAATGGGTCCTCGACTGGACCAGGTTGAATCTAAGGCTCGGGTCAAAGTTCAACCCGAACTGACATGTGCCCAAAAAAAAAATCCAGAACAGTCTCAGCATGTGAGGGCGTGTGGGGTTGCCTTGGAACCACTCTCAGTGCATGAGGGCGCGTGGGGATCAGTTTGGAGACACTGTATGCTCTGGAATTATTATAAATTAATAATCTACTTGTTTTAGTGACAAGTTATGTGTATGCTTGTGCTAAATTTTTCTTTATTTTGAAACAACTACATTAAATTGCATCTTGTAGGCACAAATGGCACACACATCATCAGATCTTAGAGAATGCTCTTTGCTGAGATATTCTCCAATTTCTGACAATGGCAGTGATACTCCAACTAATCTTCAGTTTGATGTAATGAGTGCAAACAAACGTGAAGTTCCTCCCTCAGAGGCAGACTCCAACCAACCGAAAGCGGTTAGTGAAGAGGAGGAGCCCATAATGATTGAGAATCATGTGGTTAATAGACCATCGACTGGAAAGTTAACCAGATCTAGGGCAAGAAAGGATGCTGCATGTTATATCTGCGATGGAAGCATTTATGCTGCCCTCGTTCGATATAGCAATTGCATCACTGATGCAAGCGATGCAGATTTCTATACGGACATAATTATTAATTACGAAAAGGAATTGAGGTTCCATAATACGGCCTATGACTATAAGTTTTGGGAGCAGGTTCTGAGAATGGGCTTGAGAAGAGTTATACCAGAATTCAGAGATTCTACGATCAATCGTATTCTTTTGAAATTTGAGTTTCTTAAGAACATTTGTTTATCTCAACCAATTGAAAATGTGTAGTTTTTTTTTTTAGTTTTTGTGTTGGTTTTATTCAAGTAGTTAGCATTTATTTGCCATGTAATTCCTTTCATTTATCAACAAAAGGTTCTATCAGATTTTCTTTCTTTCAATTGAGTGGGAGAATTTTTAAGGGGTTGCTCGTTTTAAGAAAAAGGGTCAAGTGGGTGATAAGTGACATCAGAATGAGTATGATGAGAGTCAACTTAGTTCACTCTTGATTACAAAACTGACTAGCTTACCATCCACATGATCCTTTTCAAGTTTTTTAAATGAAAAATGCATATCCTTTTATTAATGCATCAACGTCTATGTGTCTGCTAGATGGCTCAAAAGGGAATTAAGTCCATAATAGCCGACCTATGTGGGGACTACAAACTGGATGGTGAAAACTACGGCATGTGGTGCCGTAAAATCTCTTATGTTCTCGAAGAACAAGAGGTTACTGATGTCCTGGCAACGATCCTCCCAGAACCAGATAGTGCTGCACCAAGAAGGGACCAGGAAGCTTATGCTGCCTGGAAAGGAAGGAATTCAATCGCTCGGATCACTATGCTTAGTGCAATGACCGACGATATATTGTGTCAGTTTGAGACTTATTCAACTGCTTTTGCCATGTGGGCAGCTCTGAAAGAAGAGTTTGATGGATCCTCTGCCGCAAGGTAAGGAGGATCACTGTCAAACTCGATAGTATGCAGTTGAGTCCTAACACCTTTATCAGGCAACACCTTAGGGTTATGCAGAATCTGATAAGAGAATTAATGGAAGCAGGAGGGACGCTCTCTGATGAACAGCAGATACAAGTTGTTATAAGATCGCTTCCGGATAGTTGGGACACTATGAAGCACACAATAATGCACAATTCCACGATAAAAACTGTCTCAGATGTGGTTAAGCACATCCAAATGGAGGATGAAAGAATGGCGACTGTGAAACTTGTCAGTAAAGCGTATGTCACTGAGGAAAAGAAGGTCCCTAAGCAACAATCAAGGAATAGCAAGACCCCCCATCCGAAGAAAGATGGATCCAAAATGCAGAAGGGTAAGAGGCCCTTCAAGAAGACTAAAAGGCCAGCTAAAAAGTGTGATCTATCAAAGATCAAGTGCTATGCTTGCCAGAAAAAGGGTCACTACGCAAAAGACTGCCCTGAACAGAAAAAGGTATTGGATAAAGAATCCACTCATTTTTCTTATGTGTCAAGTACAGCTTTTCTAACTAAAGCTAATCCTGTGTGGATTGTAGACTCAAGGGCAACAGACCACGTGAGCAAGTTGTTAGGATCGGATTTGACCAAGAGGGGGTGAATTGGTCTAATAAAAATTTTCGCAAAATTCGAACGTAAAACAGAGTATGAAAGAAACTGACACAGAAATTTATCCTGGTTCGGTCTTCCTGACCTACGTCCAGTCCTTAAAACCCTCTGAGCTTTTCAAATCCACTAATCACAAAAGATTACAATCAAACAGAAGAAGGACTCTCCCCCTTCCTAACTCAAACTATCCCTCAGACACTTTTGCTCGTGCCTTTAATCCACTCAAGATTCTCCAACCTTGAGCAACTCTTACAAAATCAATAAATGAACAAGAATATTCTCCTTTCTGAGAATTTAATGATAATCACTGAAGCTCTTAAATGAGAGAATGAAAACAGAGTAAGGTAGCTGAAGCGTAATGAATTTTCTTTCTCGTATGTGCGTTCTCTATCCTCAGAGACTTGAATGCTTCACCTTTTATAGGTGAGAAGATTAAATGTCCGTTAGAGACATTAATGTTTCCGTTAGACCCATTGTCTTCGTTCACCTTCCAGAATTGAATGCGACTGTGTGCTTCTGACAGTAGGTAGGATGAAAATTTGAGATTTTGTTCGTTGAATTTCTTTTTGTTTAAGCAATCAGAACTTCATTCCCTGCTAATAAATAAGTCAGTTGAGCATTTATGATGGTTGGTGTGATTCAAATAATCATTGCATGAAAAAGGAAAGATTTTGGGATCAGTTTAAAGTCCCGGACACGCTGCGTAGATGTCAGAAAGCGAAACTCGAGTTTTACCTCTTCATAACTCGAGTTATTGAAGAATTTTCAAAGTAGAAATCTCATAACTTTTGTTATAACCCAAGTTTGAATAAGATTTTTGATAAAACTTGAGTTGTGGAGCATAAAACTCAGGTTTTTAGAAGTTCCAATAAGCCAAAATACTTTGTGCTCTTTGAGACTCGATTTTCATTAACTAAAACTTCAAGTTTTGACAATTTTCAAATCATAACTTTTATTGCAACTTGAGTTTCCTTGAGAGTTTTGAGTTACAACATGTTTTCTCTTCGAGACTCGAGTTTTGTCTCATGAAACTTCAAGTTATAGGTATTTCAAAACAAAACTTTTATGTATAACTCGAATTTCATTGGAAGTTTCAGGATTAAAAGGATTTTCTTCTCGAAACTCGAGTTTTAATACTCAGAACTCGAGTTATATGAAATCTCTTAATGAAAACTTGAAGTTTGGAAAGAAGTTTTGAAGTTTAGAAATTTTCCTCAGCTTGAAACTCGAATTATGTAAGCCCAAAACTCGAGTTATGCCAAAACTTTTGCTTAAACTTCAAGTTGAGAAGGAAGTTTCATTTCTCTCTCTTCGAAACTCGAGTTCTGATACTCACAACTTGAGTTCCCACAAAACTTTCATTGAAACTTCAAGTTCTGGAAGGAAGTTTCGAGTTTCAAAAACACTTCAGAGCCCGAAACTCAAGTTCTATAAAATGAAACTTGAGTTTTGCCAAAACTTCCAACATAACTTGAGTTTCTACTGAGAGTTCTGATTTTCTAAAACACTTCCAATGTTCGAAACTCGATTTCTAAAACATGGAACTCGAGTTTTGAGATAACTTTTACTCAAACCTGAGTTCTTCTGAGAGTCTTGCATTTCTGAAACCTTTTTCAAAACCTGAGACTCGAGTTTTGACTCCCAGAACTCGAGTTTTGATATAACTCGAATCAAAACTTGAGTTCTCTTGAAAGTTTGAGATTTTGAACACATTTTTAAACACTGTAACTCGAGTTCTAAAGAATATAACTCGAGTTTTCACAATAATTTCACTGAAACTTCGAAGTTTTCTTAAAACTTTCTGAAAACAAATAATTTCAAAAACATATTTATCATCATCAAAACATTATCTCAACACAAGGAACGTGGTAACTTTATGGATTTTTGTCGGTTACCAGCTAGAAGTAGATGGCTTTATGTTGGAAATAATGCGAGAGTCGAAGTTAAAGGAATTGGCACCTGTGAGCTATATTTGCAAGAGGGACAAACCTTAACTTTGAATGGTGTACTCTACTCTCCTGAAATCTGGCGAAATCTTGTTTCATTATTTCCTTAGTTAAATCTTGTTTTGATGTACGCTTTCATGACCACGTTGTAGACATTTCAAATAAAGCCGGTTTTTCTGGCTCTAGTTATGTTCAAAATGGTTTCTTCACTTTAGAGAATTTTAATAAAAATTCCAGTTCTTGCTATGCAATCTCATCTAATATTCATTATGATGTTTGGCATGCTAGACTAGGACATATTGGTCAAGAACGCATGACAAAACTAGCAAAAGAGGGTTTGCTAGGACATGTGTCGAAAAAGGAAATGTCTCTTTGTGAGCATTGCCTAGCTGGCAAGAGCACAAGGAAACCTTTTGGCACGGCAACTAGAGCTGAGCATCCTCTTCAGTTAATACACTTTGATATTTGCGGTCCCATGAGTGTGAGGGCAAGACACGAAACATTATATTTCATCACATTTATATGATTTTTCTCGATATGGGCATGTCTTCCTGATTTCCCACAAACATGAAGCATTGGAATGTTTCAGAAAATACCTCAACCTTGTGGAAAATCAGTTGACTTGAACAGTAAAAACCTTAATAACTGATAGAGGCCGAGAATATCTCTCAGAACAGTTCAAGGGGCTTTGTGATGAAAAAGGCATTGTGAGACAACTCACAATTCCTGGAACTCCACAGCAAAATGGAGTCACTGAAAGGAGGAATGGAACCCTCCTTGACATGATTAGGTCAATGATGGATCAAGCTAAGCTTCCAATCTCATATTGGGGTGATGCTCTTTTAACAACCACTTATATACTTAACCGAGTGCCCTCAAAATCGGTCACAACTTGACCGTATGAGTCATGGACAGGCCACAAACCAGATTTAAATGTCTTAAGCCCATGGAAGTCAGCAGCTTACATCCATGAGTGGTCTCACAAATACGGAAAGTTGGGACCAAGAGTGAAGAAGTGTATTTTTATAAGATACTCAAAAGCCTCAAAAGGTTATGTCTTCCTTGGTGAAAATGAGGAAGGATTAGTGACTTAAATAGAATCAAGGGATGCAGTATTTTTGGAGAATGATTTTCCTAGTAGAGGGAGTGTTGACTGACACACACATCTTTATGAAGATGTCGGCAACGAAGAAACAACACGAGTTCCTCAGCCTACTGATCCGAGTGGGAGGGTTGAGCAATTTTCACCACAGCAAAATTCCACCTAATCACAAGAAGAGAGTCCTGTTGAAACACCACTTCGGAGAAGTATAAGGGACAAGACTCCCAGAAGACGCTTCTCGGTTGAAGGAGCTGCATTCATCGTTGACCCAGAAAGTGATGACTTGGATCCTGTAAACATAAAGGAAGCGTTATCAGGACCTGCAAAGGAAAAATGGCAAAAGGCCTTAGAGGATGAGATGAATTCCATGAGAACTAATCGTGTTTAGGAATTGGTTAACCTTCCGCCTGGCCGAAAGGCAATTGGAAACAAATGGGTTCTTAAATATAAACGAAAGGCAGATGGATCGATTGACAGACCCAAAGCACGGTTAGTTGCGAAAGGATACACACAAAGAGAGGGTATTGATTATGAGGACACCTTCTCATCGGTAGTGTATTTTAACTCAATTAGGTTAATACTAGCCATGGTAACAAGTCTAAACCTAGAATTACATCAAATGGATGTTAAAACCGCTTTCCTAAATGGGGAATTAGAAGAAGAGATTTATATGAAGCAGCCTAAAGGCTTCATAGAAAAAGGGAACGAACGTAAAGTTTGTAGACTTCTAAGATCCATTTATGGACTCAAACAGTCATCCAGACAGTGGTGTCTAAGGTTTCACAAAGCTGTAACCTCGTTTGGCTTCGAAATGATCGAAGAGGACCACTGTGTGTACAATAAGCGGTTTGGAGGTAATTTTGTCATATGATCTCCCTATGTTGATGACATACTCCTGGTCGGGACTAATCTTCAAACAGTTAAAACCATCAAGGACTGGCTATCCTTGAATTTTGAATGGGCGAAGCAGAATATATCTTAGGTGTCAAGATAAGAAGGGATCGCTCTAGGAGGCTATTGTCATTGTCACAAAAGACATACATAGAAAAAAATCCTAAAACGCTTCAACATGAGAGATTGCAAGCCCATGGACACCCCAGTAATCAAAGGACATAACTTGAGTGAAGACATGCAACCTACAAAACAAAAGGATGTGGAACGCATGAAGCGGGTTCCATACTCAAGTGCTATTGGAAGCCTAATGTATGCCATGTTATGTACAAGGCCAGATATATGCTTCGTAGTAGGACTTGTGAGCCGTTTCCAATCTAATCCTAGAGTAAAGCATTGGGAAGCTGTAAAGAGGATCATGCGATACCTGAAGGGAACCACGGACTATGAATTGTGCTATCAAGGAAAAGGCACGAGCTTAATAGGATACTCTGATGCTGATAGGCAGGAGACCTGGATGAACGTCATTCGACCTCAGGGTATGCATTCTTGCTGAATAACGGAGTAATCTCATGGAGTAGTAAGAAACAGACATGTGTGTCTTTATCATCCATGGAAGCGGAATACGTAGCATGTTCTGCTGCCATTCAGGAAGCTGTGTGGCTAAGAAGATTCCTACACCAACTAGGAATCAACAGAGACGATGATCATCCAACCATGATACATTGTGATAGTCAAGCAGCAATAGCTTATGCCAAAGACCCCAAGTATCATGGCAGGACCAAACACATAGACATAAAGTATCATTTTGTAAGAGATATGATCACAAAGAAGCAAGTGACTGTTCAAGGTTAAATCATTTGCTAGCAGCAATAATATTACCCATAAAATGTTAGCTGACCCCTTAACAAAGCCTATTGCTAGAGAACCATTTGTAATGCATGTGAAGGCTTTGGGCATGCGTAGAGCATGATGTATTGAACGTATCTCTTTATAATAATAAAAGATGCATTATTTTTCCATGTATATGTATGTGTGCATTGGTATAGAAAGAAGGTATGCAATTATAGTATATCATACAGGTTAAAGGTTGGCTCACTCACACGAGCAACCATCTTGCCACATCCATATGGGATGTGGAAGATAAGATAATAAGCGATCAACACGAGATGATTGATGAAGAATCGCCATGAAATTGTCACCTCAGTTAGTCTAGGATGAGATCCACCATAAAGGTAGGTCGAATCATAGACGTATGCAGTCTACATAACCTGTAGCCAGACAGAGAACACTTCCAAGCGCAGACGTCATGGGTTGGAAGATGTTCCGGTTCAATTGTTGAGTGCATTTTGGAACTTAAGTCTATACGGTGTTAACTAAAAAAAAATCGATATACAAGAGACAAAACACCGTGACATGCAATTCATACTGCATGTGCTAAAACTCATAATAAAGCCGCAGAAAAGTGGAATCGTAGATGGAAGATCCCTGTTCCATTACAGTGTGAGTCCCGAAGAGGCTACAGACCTCTTATGATACCCTTAGTACTCAGACAACATCATGAGGGCTTGACATGGTGTTTGCTACTCTAGCTTAAAACCCATGACCATGGGTAATTCGGTCTAACAGATTCAAACTGAGAAAGCAACCACGTCAGGTTCGATTGATAGCAGGTCAGGAGAAAGATTTACCTGGAATGCATTGCTGCACCAGAGTCTGTGACATGTCCCTTACAAGTTATGTGAATGACTAGTAAGTGTGGGCCCTGTGTGAGTAAGTAGGCAATTTGAGTTCATGTAACTCGAGAGGGATTAGATATGCCAATAAGAATGTGCATGGGAAAATCTAGGGAATCCGAGGAAATTTATTTATTCCTTACAGTTACATTTAGGGTGCCCTTGTGAGCTGGTCTTTTTATTAAAGACTTCTAGTAAACAAGCATCCACATTGAAGACGTCATGCCCATGCGGTCAAGGCAGACACCAAGTATGGAACAAGAAGGATATGATAGAGCCGCAGGATGGTCAGCCCATCAAGTACAAGTGGGAGATGTTGGAATTATGGGGTTTAATCCGCCCTTAATGGGCTGGTCCCATAAATTAGGAAATTAAAGATATTCCTAATATAATTAATTATGTGTTTAATTAATTATAAAGAAAATCAGGACAAATTGGCCAGATAGCTGACTCAGCAGTGAGTCAGATAAATATCCAAAAGATATTTGAAAAGATAAATTAAATATTGAATATTTAATTTATGCCATTTAAATAATCTGATTATCACTTTGAGGGGTATAATAAATGAATTATAAATAAGTTCATTTATTTGAATTTTAAATCTGATGGAGAAATTATCTCAACCGAAGATATTTTGAGTTCCCAAAATATCCCTGGCCTAGTCCTATAAATAGGAGTCCTCTCCATCAGTTTTACTTACCCCAGTCGTTGAGTTTTTCGACTATGCTTTTTCTTATCTATATTTTCTCTTGTGTGGTGCTCTGCTGTGCCACTAAGTTTGGACTCTATAATTTTGTAGTGGTCCGAACAAGTTCAATATTTCGAGTGTCCGTACAGTGGAGAGGTGATCACGTCTGGTATATTCCTTTGCTCCCCTTTTTATTTTATTGATGTGCTGGCTGGTCAATATTATCTATTGTTTTTTTCCATCATTTTTGAATTAAAAATGCTATGAAAGCTTGTTTAAGCCATTCTATGGAATTGCTTGAGTGATATAGTTTTTAGCATACAACTTTGAAGTTTTCTTGAACAATCCAAGAAGTATGAAGAAAATTGATTTGAGTCATTTCTGATTTATCCGATCAATTTCTATATAAAGAGTCTGTGTTAAAAATTTTGAAGCCTACCCAAGTCAAGTGTCGAAGTGAATGGTTATTGCT
>QFDD01004930.1:0-19190 GCA_006871305.1 Vachellia collinsii | reverse complement strand
CCCCCCCCCCCTCCCCAAAAAAAAATTCCTTATCTGAAATTTTGTAGTTCTTGTCTTACTCTAACTGTTCGTACTATTGTCGATAAGAATCCTCAGCACATCATCCATTACTTATACCTACAAACAAAATGAGTTATAATCTATTACCTAACGAGAATGCATATGATGGAGATCATCGTATGCCTTCATCTTTGTAATGGATGAAAAGATAGGGACTAACCGACTAAGCACTTCGACTTCTTCGCTGAGATAGCTTAAGTTTCTTATCCTTGTTTCCAAGTCTGCGTCTTGGCTTCTCTCGCCCAAACTCAAGTGTCATTCAATTTTCTTGATACCCGCTATTTATGTGCTCGGACATATTGCCCTGTTGATTTTAGTCTGCTAGCAGGTAGAGAACAAATTTCTGTTCGGACGCTACTTGGCATGAATACCCATAACTATACAGACTGTTGCAATTTACTTAAATACTCATCGATCAGGATGGAGTTATAATTTCAGTCACTCTATAGTTCAAAAACTGAGCGGAAGAATACAAAACCAATTCCTGATATTGTTGGTTGAATTTTTCTTTTATATACATCTCTATTTAAACTATATGACACTCTTAAATTCTGGGCAAAAGTTTGTTTTGGTGTACATAATAAATACATTCATTAATCTGCAATTCAGCTGAAAGTAATTACTAAACTGATAACGTGAGCATGATGCAAAAGTAGTTGTCAACATCTTTTCACACATCCTATTGTAGTGAAGCAATAAACCAGTACATTATTGATTGCCCTCTATTGTTTCTCCCCGTGTCTCCACTTTCTTTTTAGCCAAAACCCCATAATTCTGCTGGCTCAAAATTCAAAGTTCATTGTCCCTTCTTGGAAATTTCTTATGAGGCTATATTGGCTCCTTCATAGGAAACTAAACACTTGTGCTTGTTTGGGAAACTCCCAAAAGCATTTAAAAAAGTATTTTCACATAAGTCAAGATAAATAGTCTGTCACATACTTACCTGAAACTCTATAAAATCACTAAAAATAAACTGTAATCCAAACACTCAAATTATCATATGCCTCTGAGCATTCTTGGTTGAGTGATGGAGATTTAACATTTGCATTACTGTGAACCTTATTGTGTGATTGAACCAAACTGAAGATGTGAAGCATATTTGAAGAGGTGATGAGCAAAACCATGAATCTGCAAGTGTCAGCAAAATACCTAATAAATAAGTAGATAGACAAGCATAACATTGCTGTTGAAGCAGCAAAGCCTCTAAAAATAAGCCTGCCTAGGCTCCTTGCGCAATGCACAAATTTTCTGTGATAAATTTGATATCTCTATCATATTCTAAAATTTATACTTTCCGCATTTTTGTTGTATTGGTTGGTATGGCTTCTACAATTTTTTTAACCTTAAAAAGCTATTTTTTTAACATCTTTGATTTTATATATTAGGTACATGGATGGAGAGCAATTGACAGCTAAGGATCAGAAAGTTGTGGTAGAGAAGCTTCTTGCTTACCATCCGCGTTCTGAAGACAAGATTGGATGTGGCCTTGAGTCAATTATGGTATGATACATTTAATTCTATGCATATATTTACATGTCATGACAATAATGCAATTGGTTGTTGTCATTGTACTGTAATGCTTTCGATTTCTTTGTTATGTTTTGTCTTTGCAACTCCTGAGTTGCGATTCTTGTACATATATCGTATGAACTGCTTTTAAAGGAACATCTGCAGTATAGGGAATGCTATCTTTTGTATGAATTAAAATTTCTGAATTGCTTTTCTCCCAAAAGAAAGGATTTAATTTTAATTATATTTAACACCACAAGATTGTGTTTCTTCCCCATCCAATCTGAACATTTAACACCTGTATTTTAACTTATATAGCAACTTTCTTGGGATACTTTATGTGCTACATCTGTGCTAATACATTCTTTTATTCCTATTAAGTTTAGGCCAAAAATGATATATTTATATGACACTTTGAGCCGTAGTATGCTAAAACTGATGATATATTATCCCCTGCTACTGCGGCACTGCCGATGGAGTGCTTACCTCTGTTTATCATGACAATAAAATCTAGAAATAACTTATCTTCTGAATTCTTTTTTGGTATAATAAGATGTTTCTTATTGCATTCGTTGTGTGTGTCTAGAAGAATTTATATAGCAATACAAAGTACAAAACTATCGCTTTCTTTGAGCTTTTGCTTCAGAAGAATGGTTCTTGGTTTGGGCATTAGGACCTGTGGAAGTGGAAGTAAATAATGCTGTTAGTCTACAATGTTTCATAAAATCCGTCGTGCTGTGTCTCAATAAGATACAGACAATGCTAGTTTCTAGTTCACCCTGTTTGGCAGTCAGAACTCTGACTTAAATTCTATTAGGTACTGGATTACAGTTGGTTTTGGGCCTATCTGTACTGCTTTGTTGGGCTACCAGACCCTATGACGGGAAGTTAATTATATATGAATATGGAACTGCTGAAATACATTGTGTGAGAGAATGTTCTTGCCTAGGTAATACTCCAGATGTGCGTGTATGAAGATTTACATAATAAATCCGAGCCACGCCCGAACTGCTTGGATGTTAGTTTGGTTTTTTCATTCCGCTGCAGACAAATTTTACTTTCATTTCGTGTGAATTCTAGGAGCTGGCGCAGTTATTGATATGATAGAGGCATGATTCTGATGGGGATAGGATGCTTTCTGTGATATCTCGTGCCTTTTTTATTTGTTTAGAGTACTTCCTATTTCTTTGCCTTTCAATTATTATTGTTGTGTATATTGCTAGATTTTTGCAAATTATTTGACTTCTTGCATTGCAGGTGGATCGTCATCCCCAGTTTAGATACTCAAGGTGCCTATTTGTTGTGAGAACTGACGGTGGCTGGATCGACTTCTCCTACCAGAAGTGCCTTCGTGAGTACATTAGAAATAAATACCCAGCTCATGCAGAAAGGTTTATTCGAGAACACTTAAAGCGTGGGAGTGGTTAATATGTATATATTGGAACCTGATAACTGATTTTGGCTTCTCAATCTATAACATCGTGGCTGCTGCCATGTTTATTTTGTTGGTCCTCATTGTTCAATGCTCTACCTAGTTTCATCTATTTTGTCAATGGTGGTTGATAACCATTGACCTGCACATCAAGCTTTTTCTTCAAGTGAGCGTACAGAAAACGATTGAAGCTGAACTTTCACTTTGTTGACTTGTGAAATGCTGTTTGTTAGCATTGCAGGGATTGATGATTAGGTAACCTACTGTGGGGAATGAGAATGAAGCTTTGAATCCAGCAATAGACCATCTTCATCATAGTGTAGTTTGTCTTGTTTAATGTGTACGGTCTTTGGAGCATTGAAAACTTGAGTGTACCTTTGGAGGGTGAATTCCACAGAATATGGAGTCGTTTTGCTGAGCATGACAAGGTTGGTGTCAGTGGAACAAACTTCTGCAGGGAAGGGCGTAGCAGGAATCTCGGGAATCCCGTAAAACCAGTGGCGAGTCGAAGATTGTGGCATGGACTCGTTCTGGGTTACAAAATTTGAGCTGTGGAGAGTAATAATATTTGGTCACGGGATGTGCGAGAGTAGTAGTTAAGGTCGGACACTGAGAGTCAAAAGGTTCAAGCTCTTGTTCGCTGGAAGCAGGTTGTTGTTTTGGTCAGTGGGGTCTCTGAGCAAGTCAAAACGGCGAGAAATTGTGTTCGCCCTACTTTTAGATGCTAAGGTGAATCTGTGTTGCCAAATCTGGAGACAGAATCATGCTTCTTCCTGTTGTTGTTTTCGTTATTTAGTCAAACCGTTGTAGCAATAATGTCATCCACTAGTGCCGAGCTGTTTTTTAAAGTTTTAACATGAACCATTTCACCTTTTTCCTTCCCCCTCCGCTTCCTAATTTTGTTCGACCTCCTCTAATTAATATTAAAAAAAATTACCCATTTTGATTAAGAAAATTAAATACAAAGATATTTTATAATAAGTCAAACTTGTAAAATAATTTTCTCATTCGGTATGCGTGATTAATCTTCCTTTAAATCTTTCGCGTTTTAACTACATCATACTAAATAAATATCACTCCTCCTCAGACGCGATCACACGCATCTCCGTCTGCTCGGCATTGTTATTCTTTTTACCCTCATTGATCGCTGTGTTTATGTTTATATTTTATATACGTGATTACCAAAATATTTAAAGGGGTGGGATGAAAAATAAAGGTTTCAGCTCCAGCTATCTAATGAATATTTTACATTGAGTAGCAAATCACAATCTTTTTCTTCAAACTCAGTATTAAATTATAGTTTTTGTTGTCATCATGAGAATAAAATCGCAACTATTAGACAGCTGATTTAACCAGGAAAAAAAGACAACTTTTCCCTGGAGAATTGATTCCAACATTCATTAAAGTCTAATGGGTTCCTATAATGAATTTTGAAAGAAATAAAGTAAAGGGCATAATTTAATTCTGTTTAAAGAATTATTAACGTGATCTCGCTTCATCAATAGACATTTGACTGCTCATTGACATGCATCTATTGGTGATTTTTTCTTCTAAAGAAAAAGGAATCCTGGGAGGATAATTCATATGCACCACACATGTACCATATGAATGCCCAATGTAAGCCATAGTTTTGATAGTACAGTGGTAACAATACAGATTCATCTCCTTGCTCAGCCCAACCACCCCCCAATTCAAAATCTCTCCCGCTCTTGATGATCCATTCTCATGATGCATTAGCCTCAACCAGACCACGAGGACCTCAATAACTCACAGTACCATATGAGCATGACCAGGTCAACACCCTCTTTTGAGTTCGTCGAAATGTAACTGGTTTATTTAAGTACGGAGACGGATTTGCATTGAGTTCTGGATGTTAAGGAGGTAAGAGCCGTCCACATCTCTATGTACGGGGCGTTATTCCTGCTTCATAGTTGGCATCTTCCAGTGCAGATAGGATTGTACCATTTATTGTAAGAACGGCCAAAGGAAATGTTTGTGGGAGATCACCATCCAATGCATATTGATATTACCCACTCCGGTGCTAAACATAATACCTTACTCCCTGTAGGGTAAAACTGTTGCATATTTAGGGTTAAAACCAGCGGTATCTTATATTTATGATTAAAATGAGTACCTGCATATAAAATATTTAAATAAAACTGGAAGTGCTCATTCCATGGATCTTGAGGTATGTCTATTATATTTGGGGTATATGGCGAAATGATGATGATATGGTAGAAGGGAATATTGGTCATGAAGTTGGGACGTCGTGTCATGTTAAACCCTAATCATATTCCAGAGATTTGATTCCCATGCAAACTCTATTTGCTCCCAAATGGCCGGTGCACGTAAACTATTCCTTTCTCTTGATTGTCATGTCCAGTTTCATTTCTCCAGAGCTCGACCCAGACATGCTGTTTAAACAGAACAAAGTGATAATGATGGTGGTGATAATGGTAATTGTGTCATTAAATAATATAAAAAGCTCACTATTATGTAATGTACAATCAATGGTCAACCCCGTGAGTGATGATTGCACATTGGGCCTCGCCCCCTCCAGCTCTAGTAGTTACAACATCCCACCAGCAATTATTTACTGTGATGTAATTTTCCATGATTGCGGCAAAAACACTATCATTCAGCTCTGACTATGGATCGTGGGCCCCTCCTTCCCTGTGGTCATCAACCCAGCTGGAACAACATCCTCGTGGGCCCCCTCCCACACCCCATGATCGCATCTCCTTTCCTCACTTAGCCCTTCCACGTCCACATTCTTCTGAGAAAATCACAGCGAGTAGTTTCTAATTTTGACCAAAAATCTACTGGATCACGATTTAAAAAATGCAGACTTTTTCAGTTCTTAATAAAGAATATCGAACAGTATGACACTCTCATGAATTTTTTTATGTTAGTGATTTTCGACCCATCCATGAATAATGTAAGAGGATGAAGCTTGATTTTAGAGTTAAAAATGCGATGGGTTCCCAATCAAATTGAACTTGTTGGGAAGTGGTGTTTGAATTGATGATGGGTGAGTGGGAAATATCCATGGCGATGGTACGATGTGCAGCGAAAGGGTTTATGAGTCCCAAGAAAGGGACTTTCACGCTTTCTCTCTCTTTCCTGTTTGTTTGCAGCATTGCCATGGAAATGCTGGGAAATCATTCACTTTCTTTCTCTGATATCTCAGGGTGTGGGCTTCTCTGACTTTCACCTGTTTCAGTGGGAGTTGCAGATTTTGTTTAGATCTTTGGCTCCAACCCTGCTAAGCCACAAAACAAACGTTACGCTAATCGTTTTCTGGGCATGTTTGACAGAATTTTTATAGAATAATTTTTATTTTGAATTACATAGAATAGTTTTTTTGTAGAGTTAAATAGATTTTAGAAAAAAAGTGATCGTAAACAAAATAAATATGTTTGAATAGTTGTTTTCAGAATAACTTTTAGAATGTAAAATAATAAAAAAAGCATTAAAGTAATATATTAAATTATTTTTTTAATTTTAACACTAACATGATATTGAATTTTATTAAAGTGTACAATTGATGTAAATGTAAATTCAAAATATAATTTTATAATAAAATGTGAATAAATTCTGTAATAAATAATTTTAAAAAATTATTTATATTTATTAAAATATATAAAATATTTGTATTTGTATTTACTTTGACCAGATTCCTTTGCCATAGAATCAGAAGAAAAGCTGCCCTAGTCTTATTTTTTCAAAACTACAATTTTGGATGTGAAAGCACTAAACCTCCATTTCAGGACTCAGAAGCACTTACATTCTCTTATATTGATAGCATTCATATAAATGTTATTAAGGTGACTGCAGGAGTGATTTAAATACCTAAAAATTCAATGGTAAAGGAAATGCATATAATAACAAATTTAATGTTAACGTTCACATAAATCTAGATAAATCTTTTCTCATATACTTACATCATAAGTTGTGAATCATGTTGAAAAATAATTTGTAACGTTAATATTAACATACGTTAAATATAAAAATAGCATGTTTATCCTGTGTTTATACTATTTGCCATTAAAATTTATAATAATTTACGCCTCTGTTCTAAAATCTCATAGGGATTAATGTAATCTGAGAGTTCAATTGTATTGTTTTTAGTTTTAAATTATTACAAATTATCAAGATTCTTATATTTAGTTAGTAAAACAGCCAAAACTCAAAAGCCCTGTCATGAAAAGACTGAGATGGTGAGTCAGTATGCCAAAACAGCTGCTTGGAACTTGGAAGGTTGAGCACGCTGATTTAACATACTTCGGTTTTGTCTGATTAGCGTGAAAACTACTTTTTTTTAATTTTATTTTCAATTTATGATATAAAAATATAAAAGAAAGTTTACCTTAATTCTTGTTTATTATTTATGGCAGATACCTGCACCAGAACAAACGAACAGAATCGATAGCATAAATACATTTAAATTAAAAGTAAAAAATAAGATATTTAATTGGTGGTGATCGGTGAGAGAACGGTTCATTTTCCTAATGGTAAAGGAAGCGGAAATTGGAAAATGGATTGTAATAGGAGCTTGTTTGTACAAGTTTCAGAATCACTTTCACACAGTTTAAGATAAAACTATTCTCACATGTTTACATCAGATTATGTATAATTACTTTTTAAAATTTAATACAAACAATTTTCATCGAGAAAACGGGAGAATGTTGATAAATGGGCTGGAAACCACCCAGTGTCCTCCAACCACCACCGTCACCACAGCTTTTCTCACGTACTTCGGCCAATTTAGTGAGATCTCGGTTTTTGGGTAAGCTCATGCGAGTTTTTCCCGTCCTTTATAAATACACCCATGCATGTGTGCTTTAATACTGTACAAGATAAAAGCACATCGCAATTCATATCATTCATTTCTATGAGTTATATTATTGGCCAAAAAAAATTTCTACGAGTTATATTGCAAATAGTTATCGTCACAAACGTGGAAATCATTATTTTAAAATTCAAATTATTGTTTGTGTATGAGCCATTGAGCCTATCCTAGAAACGAAAGAGAAGGAAGGGGATGATGGCAGAAAAGGGAGGGCTACACGCGTATGCCTGAGGCTCCAACTCTGCAGTCTACACACACTCACGTACGGTTCTCTCAGTGTACTATTACGGCCATTTTGTGTGTTGCATGCCACCACTGCCCTCCGTAGCCTAACATTTCGAGTAACTCCAAAGCAAACCCATCGCACCTTCTCTTTTCCCATTCCTCTCTCCCTCTCTTTACGTCTGCTTCCACGGTCTGCTCCTCTGTTCCCACCATTATTTTCTAATATGGCCTCCCCACAGACATCTCTTTATCGTACCCCAACAAGAGGAGAATTGAGTTGTCCATCGTTTTTACATGGCTACAGTAAATCTATTGGGAAACTGTTGCTTCCATATTTATATCGCCCTCCTTTAGCTTCCCCTTCCCTTGGCGTAAAGCCATTATACCCACCCGACCCCTTTCCACCGTTCAATCCCTATGCCCTCTCTATCGCTCTCTGCTACGTCTCCTCTCATCGCTGACCTAAAGCTCTTCCAAACCCTCCTCCCTCTCCTTTAAATATACGCTACGCTTCACGGCCTTCCGCTTTTTGTTCTCACCGCATATGATATAGTTGACCTGCCACCATGAGCGTCGAATGTTTAAAAATTGTCTTCAACTACTGTACACCCAACAACGACAGCTCCTTAAGAGAAAGAGAGCAGCGCGTACGTAGAATGCCAAGAATTCAATTTCTGGAATACGAATGCCCCGCCCCTTACCATCCATGAGCATAGTCTATTACTCTAATCCAATGCTGCATTTTGACATTGATTCGTAACGAGCATGTTATTTATTATCCATCTAGCTGGTTACAGAACGAAGAGGAGATCGGAATGTATCGTAACTTCCCAACGAGATGGTGTGTCACATTCTTTCAGTTCACCTTTTCCTTTTTAAGAAACGATCACTGCTCGGTTCATTTTATGTTATACAAAACAAAGAGGCACTCGAACAGTACGTGTGAATATACAAGAACAAGGTGGGTGAGATAGCGAAGTAGAGATAATGTAATTTAGTGCAAGATCTAGTTCTGAGTTTGGCAGGGACTGGGGACACATGAGCGAAGCTAATATTATGTGGAAGGGAATGGGTCTAAAAATTTAAACGAGAAAGAAGCAGCTGCACAGGGGAGGATTCCTAGCAGTTGAATATTAAAGAAAAGGATGATCATGGAAATCGACCTTGACCTGGTCTTATTTTAATAACGTGGAATCTACAATTTGAAGCGTGTATTTGCATGCCGTAGTTATGGGGAAAAAAAGGAAGGAAAAGCAGAAGAGGAATTTTATTGAAAAAGCTGAGGACTTTGCCTTCTGAGTATCCTAGCTGCATCAGATCAGAACAGAAACAGTGGTTATTTTTAAGCGTGGGGCTGCTCTCTCTGCTCCATTTTTAACTCCTGCCATCGCCAATGGACTGATGAGCCCCCCTCCTCTTATCTTTTTACCTCTCTCCTTAATTAATATTCCTCTGCTAATCTCCACCATCTGTGAGCATGTGACCACTCAATATACCCATTCCCCCACCCCAAAACAAAACAAAAGGAAAGAAAACGAATATTTCAATCACAACTTACCCCCGTCTTTTTTCTTTTTCTCTTCTTGAATAAAGTTTGCTCATATATATATATATGCCATCAGCCATGACTTTTCTCAGTTCTTGCCCCAAACCTACTCTCGCCGTCGTCTTGCAGGAAGTAAAAATAAAATTTGGGCTAAATTCTAAACCGTCGATGTTATTATTATATTTCTTATGATATATTGTAAAAGGTATCCAAGAGATTTTATTGCTTGGGAACTTGGCACAGGGACAAGGAGGAGGAACCACTCCAAATTTACCACGCACGGTGCAATCGTCACGTGCCGAGTAATTGTAGTGCATGGCCCATGATTCGGGTCTTCATAAAAAATTAAAAATATAAAATAAGAGGACTCGCGGCGAAACCTCTCCGATATAACGCTTTGCTTTTGCTCCCTTGTCAATCCCCCTCTTTCTCTCTTGCTTCTCTCAGTTTCGCCCTCGCAGTTGCAGCGACTCGGAGAAACCAGTCATGTCTCCCTTAGGGCATTTCACAGCCCTTCTTTACCCCAACGTATGACGATCTAAACAAAGATTCCAACTTGCGGTCGCTTCGCAAACATGGCCCATCATCAGCATCACCTAGACAACCCCAGGTTCCACTTGGATGCCCTCTACTGTTCGGAAGAGCACTGGGAGGAACAAACAGGCGCCGACTATTGCCCCCACGAATTAGAACAAATAGACGAGTGTTATCTGGGCTGTGATGCTCAAACCAAGTTACCTCCGGTGTTGCTCGAACAGGACCTCGCGTGGGATGATGAGGAGCTGACGTCTCTGCTGGCCAAGGAACGTGAAAACCAGCTCTATACATTACTGGAAACCAACCCTCTTCTCTCCTTAGCTCGCAGAGAAGGCGTAGAGTGGATTCTGAAAGTGACTGCCCACTACTCTTTCTCTGTTCTCACCGCAGTTCTCGCCGTAAACAACCTCGACAGAATCCTGTTCCACTTTCGAGTTCCGGACGGAAAACCATGGATGACCCATCTTGCTGCCGTCGCTTGTCTCTCCCTCGCCGCCAAGGTGGAGGAGACTCATGTCCCTCTTTTACTCGACCTCCAGGTATGTGCTACTCCCACTCTGTGTTCCTTCGTTACTTCATCGGTATGGACATTTTGATGATTTTTCATTTTCACTCAATTGTGTAGGTGGAGGACAGCAAATACGTGTTCGAAGCCAAAACCATAAAAAGGATGGAGATTTTGGTGCTTTCCACTCTCGAGTGGAAGATGAATCCGGTGACACCGCTATCGTTTCTGGATTACATCTCTCGGAGGCTGGGTTTAAGGGATTTTCTCTGCTGGGAGTTCCTCAGGAGGTGCCAAGGCATTATTCTGTCTATCATTACAGGTAAATTCGCCATGCTCATTTAAAAATGATCGACCTGGACGACGACTCAATATTGATGCATTCTTCTAGTTTTGACACGTAATGTGTGAACTGCAGATTCAAGGTTTATGCGTTATCTTCCTTCTGTGGTGGCGACTGCTACAATGATGCACGTAGTGAATGGTGTGGAAGCCGGACTGGGAATGGAGTACAGAAACCAGCTGCTGGGAATTCTGGGGATCGACAAGGTAAATTATTTTCCTTGCTTTTTGACAATTTCGTCAAGTTGTGAACAAATTTAGTTCAGAATAGGTGGTGTATTAATGTGTAATATTTGAACAAATGACAGGACATGGTGGGCGAGTGCCACAAGCTCATAGTGGAATTCACAAGAGAGTGGCAGGTGAAGCAATCCAACAAGCGCACGTTTGGTTCCGTCCCCGGAAGCCCAAACGGCGTCATGGATGCGTCGTTCAGCTGCGACAGCTCAAACGATTCGTGGGCTGTAGCCGCCTCTGTTTCGTCCTCTCCGGAGCCTCTCTCCAAGAAGGCCCGGACTCGAGAACAGCTTCTTCTAAACCATCCTGACTCAGAATTGCTCAGTATTCCTCCTTGAATTCCCCACGCCCTGCATCTACATCTTGACGATGGTCTCTGTATGTTCAATAATACTAATCTATTCCCATTGTTTTCCCCCTTCTTTTTGTATGCCAAGTTAAATTGCCAACCGTCTCTGCTTAAATGTACTTGCACAGCTCCCATTTGCAACTCGCAAGTCATTAAATGGACCTTCCCCTAAATCTGAGTTTATTGTAAATGATTGGAAGCGGTCAAGCAGAGATCGTTGGCATTTTATCCGGAAGTAATTGAAGCACATGATCATAGTAATGAAGTAATTCATGAGTATTACTTTCCGACAACTGTTTGAAATGAAGCAATGTATACACTGTACGTGCTCCCAAATTAAACTGAGAAACTTGTCATCTCACTGAGAACTTTTAATTAGGCACCAAATGACGTTGTAAAAGCTCAGATCCTAATGCTCATATTTTTTTTTTTGGCTGAAACTGAAGTGGTTCAGGTTCATGGGAGATGAGGGAGTTGGTAGTAGTGATTCAAAAGAGGGAAAAAAACATGTCGGCCACTGGAGGCTATATTCAAATACAGATTTTATGACCATTATTGGGGTGTTGACCTCGTTGAGAGTGTTCAGTTTCTAGTCGCTTTTGTTTTGATGTGGTGTTACCATGATTCGGTGCTCCATTATTAATTTATTCAATTTCACATTTAATACCTTCACGCTCTCCATGTGTTTAGATTGCCATAGACATTATAAAAAGCCTTTGTTAAGAGCTCTCCAGCTGGTTGCTGGCTTGATATCTGATCCCCTGCCTTTTCTCTTTCTTTCTTTATTTTTTTCATTTTTTATTAAATTAAAAGGAGAAATATGTTCTTTTGATTGTGTCTTTTTGTTTTTGCATAAACCAAGGAAGGCCTTGTCTTTATGTATTTGATGATCTTGCTGGTCCTTCAACGAAATCAAACCGACGAAACCATTCATAAAAAAAGATTAAAATTAAATTCTAGTTGAGCGTGCTTCTGGTGGTGGAGAGAACAGAAAAGTTCTGTTGAGTAGGACAATTGGTATTCTAAGTTTTGATTTTGGATTTGAATGCGTTGCATTTAGTCTCCTCGTATTTAGTTGAAAGTTACATGGAGAAAAAGAGAAAAGACTCTCACAAACACCCGCCCGGGGGGGGGGGGGGTTGATGAATATAATCTCTATTTCATAAGTTGAGTGATTCTGTAGTCATAAGAGAACAAAACAAAAGGAGACAGATGGTGAGAGTGTTGATTTTTAACAAGTCAAGAATTGAAAGATAGGGATGGGAGGATGTGTCTTTTTGACATTGAAGCTCATCAATTGTTAAATTAGTCATCCAAAATTTAATGCCATGTTTGATAGTATTACAATATTTCTTCGTCTAAAGTGTATCAGTGTTTTGAAAACAAGCAAGCAGCAATGCCTTAAATGGCCAAATATTTTTTTTTTTCAAGATAAAAACTCGAGAATCAAAATTATAGATGGAGAGAATTAGATGACATAAAAACTAATGTGTTTAAAAATGGTGCGGCGTGAATGTCGGAGTTTGTATATTATTTTAAGAGTAAAAGGATGGCCAGTTCGGGGGGATGTTTGACCGTTCTGATATAATAATGATATATCTACATGAACAGAAAAAATAAATGATGTATCTACACATATAGAAGTTGTTGTGGGATTTGGTGCAAACCCTACAGTAAGACAGCACGTTTCACTCACACATGCAGCTCCACCTGTGATCTAATGCACTGTGAATGCTGGAATCAAAAAGGAGAGCAACCCAAGAGATTATGTATAATGGAACAGAGATTTTGGATGCAATTAGATGCAGTGTGAGAGGGGAAGAAAGAAAAGGTGAGGAGTGTTGAAACTGGGGAACACTGTATTGATTTGGTTTTGTTGTTTGGGTGTTTTCAGAGGAGTAGACACTGTAGTGCGTATTTCAACCCCTAAAAGCAAAAGGCCATACAAGACAAATGATGGTAATGTTGCCCCCAAGCAGGAACCATCCCACTGGTGGCACAACCCTCCCTTCGCCTTCCCTTTCTTTTGTGAACACATCTCATTATTTTGATCATCCTTTTGACTCGCCCCTCGATAAAGTCTTCATACCAGTCTTTGACAGAAATCGTATTCGGTGCTTTTTAAATGCCTTCCCTCCCTCCTTCCCCTTAATTCTCATTCCACCCACATGCACCCATCACGTGCCATCCTCGTGACTCTTATCTGCCTCTATCACCATTCACTTAGCACCTACTTCTGCTTCTAATTCTGGATCTATACACTATGATTCAGGAAAATTACCACGTGGTTAGCAAAATGGGATCTCCTTACCTAACACGCTCATGAATTACCGTGCACAGAGGTGTAACAAGTGGATGGTGAAAAAGGCATTCATTTTACTCTCGCTTTCATATTTCTCTCTCTCTCCGGTGGTCTTTGAAAGAACTGTGAATTGTATAATGTATGTGAGGAGGGGACTTTTGAGCCTCCTACCATGTCCTGTTCTCTTGCTTCTTTTTCGTTTTTTTTTTTGGTACTTCTCATCTTTTCACTCCACTAAAGCCGTAAAGACTGCTACAATTTACAGTGTGATTGTTACCTGCCAGCTCTTTTTAGGGGATTCTCCTGTTGTTTCTGCCCTTTTGGAATTCTTTATCTGTTTCCCTCATTTTTTTTTCCAACCAGCCTCTCTTTCCGCATTAGATAAACAATGCAATTTGGTCCCCAATAAATTCAATTAAGATTCAGACAGGTGCGAAAGGTAGATGGGCAAAGCCCGCAAGGATATAAAAGAAATGGCAGAGTGGCTCAAGTACTATTATGCGTCTTAGACGCATCGCAGGACCATTAATGCATTGGTTGGTCAGTGCGGGGAAGGGGATTAAAATCAAAGCACATGCCAACTTCACTTACTCCCCCAATTTTCCAGATTAAACACGGTTTCTAAGCACTTTTTTTTTTCTCGTTTCTTCTTTGCCAATTGGCATTCCCCCAAAAAGTCCTGGTCCATCCTCATTAACCTCTCGATAGGCGATGGGAATAAATCACTGTGGGCGAACAAAGACTTTTCAACCACTTTATACGATCTACACGCTATACCCATTGATATTGGTTCAAAATGTGATCCTAGTACCCAGCCTTTGTTTTTCTCCTTGTTCATATTTTATGGAGCTCCGTGTCTCTAGAAGACGAAAGGACAGCCGGGAGGGCCCACGGAAACTGGAGAGAGGTCGCGGGCACTGGCTGGCAGGCCATGCCATGCCATGCCATGATCCGCTGTCACACAGGTCGCAGAACATAATATAGGAATCGGGTATGTGCGAGTTAAATGTATTTCCCAGATTACACAATACAAAGTACGAGCATGATTGGGTTCGAAGGAATGATTAAGGGGGAGATTGGGTGGGAAAAGGGCGAATGGGGAAACCGGGAGTGGGACCTGAATAGAGAGATTACGAAGTGATTGGGGAGAGTAAGGGACAGGGAGATACACATTCCCAGCGTGAAAGTCATAATGAGGGAAGCAGAGAAGGCATGGTAGAATCCAAATGTGAAATTTAATTTGCCCTCAGTCACCCAGACGCAGGGGATGTTCAGACCTGTAGATCACATGCATGCAAATGCAATACAGATAGATAGAGAGGGAGAATGGGCCTGTGGGCTTGGGCTGGTGGTGGTGTCACCATCCAAGGACCCAAATGATGCCAAAACCTGGAAGCTGTTTCTGCTGTTCAGACTTTGAGAGGTAGACCAGCCTTTGCAGGCAATTCTGAATGAGCATTTGGAATTTAGGAACCAACCACTGTTGGACATGTGGTCCATATATGTTTTGAATTTTGTCTCACCATTTTGTGAAGAAACAAATTGACGCGCGAGGAATTACAGAGATGTGGTAAAAACTTAAGGAGTGAAACAGAGGGATCCGGAATGTGTTATTTGTGTGGGGAGTGGAGTGATGGTGATGATGATGAAGATGATCATGATGGATTGGAAGGGAATGAGAGGACAGGGACATGAGCAGAGGATGGGGCAAAGGGGAAGGAAATCATTCAGTAATTTGGCGCCAAACCGAACAACATTGAATTGGATAATTTCGAGATGGACAAGGTTAAGGAAGGATCACATTCGCACATTGGCTGTATCTGTACCAAAATAGTCACACACAAGTGGGAGCGAGGAGAGGTCAAAAAAAAGGAATATTGAGGTCTGCGTTCTGCCCGGGAGTGATGGGCCAATAACCAAGAGCTGTGGGCTGTTAAAACCCAGAAAACAAAAATAGAACTTCTGAAGTTGGGCCACACACATAGTTGAAACAACCCAAAACACGGAACAAGACATATGGGAGACTTTCCCTTTCCCCACACTAATAGTAACCATACGGAAATTTGACTCCCTGTAGTATTAGATGGAGTTTGGCTGTGGACTTGTAAAATGGAATTGCCAATTAAGGAGGGAATAATTTAGAAGAATGAAAGCTGAGTGGTTGGAAGATAATCCGAAAGCAATTGCGGCATTGGGAGGGAATGCATTGGCCGCATTAATTACAAACGCGATTTTTTTTTTTTTTATCAAAATTGTCGAAAATGATAAAATGAGAGTAATTCTTATAGAATCTTTTTCTTTTACATTCAAATTACCAAAAAATACATGAGCTAAAGTGATAATGACACAAAAAACTAATTTTAATTTATGTTTTTGTGTAAAATAATAAGTAAATAAATAGTATATGTGCATATGTAAGAAAAATTTATTATTTAGACAACTAATTAATAATGAGTGTGTGTGTGTGTGAAATACATGATTAAATATATTTTAGAAAACTAAAATATATGCTTTTGATAAAATATATTATTATATAAACGAGGGAGGGAGGGTGAGGTTATTTTTGGCACATAGCTAATAATTACGTCAACGAACATATATCTTCGCCCATGAGCCACAAAATTCTCCTTATCCAAAATCATGCTTTTGCCCCATGAAACCATCGTTTTATTATGGAAATCACCTTTTTCATGTTAACGAGTGTTTAGGTGATTTTTTTAAAAACTCATGGTTTGTCCTCAATAAGTGTTTTTTTTTTTTTTTTTGCCGTCTTACCCGAATACACGCTAGCTGGTGCTTTGACAAAGAAGGCTTGTATAGGTTGTTGCGTTTTGGATGCATAGCGATGTCCGCCTCATGCGGAGTTGGAGTGATGAAAATTGCAATGGAGTTCAAGCCCTTGGAGCCTAATTTATTTAATTCCGGGGAATAGCCGATTTTGGTTGGTGGCCGGGGGGTGATAGGCCGTGCATCAGTCTCCGGAGTATTAGGCCCAATAGGAGAGGGGCATCATTCCTAAAATGAAATGTCATTTTACCGCTCATCGTGTTTCTCTTGTAAATACTTTAAAATGTGCCACAATCTCTCCAAGCTGTTCAGATTATCGATGCAATGTGTCTGCTATGTGATCTCCGACTAATTGTTGAAATGAATGGGGTTACTTTTCCATTCCACTCGAAAGGCAGCTGGACGAGGTGAAGGAGAGAGTCGCTGATAGAGAGGGCGAAAAAGGGTTGAGATGGCGAAGGGGATGGCAGAGGAATCTGTAGAGGACCCGCTCGAAGGCAGAGTTCGTCATTTGCAGGTGCAGGATTATTCTGATCGTTGGCGGAGATATGTGAACGCGTGGAAAGGTTAGCGATTATGGTTATTTAGGTTTATTAATGTTGGGTTAAGGAGAAAATACATGCATGGAGACTACTCCAAATGGTAGGTGTGTGGACAAAAGCAATGGGGTTGTCGTGAATGTGGAATGGGAAAGAAGGGATGAAGAAGAACAGCGTTAGTATTTAGAAGGTGTGGTGTTTGGTGAAGAGAGGGAACGGATGAGTGGGTTGGAAGGGCTGAGAGCACCACATGGGTCGCTGTTAATGGTGGAGGGTGGGGTATATTCTCGCAAGATTCAAACAGATTCCACTGATGGTGGGGGCTCTCGGCTCTCATTGAATACTATTGCTTTGAAAACGGCCTAGCTTACCCCAACCCACAGGCTAGGCTAAACGATAGGAGTATCTATAGCATGCACCATGGTGGCCTGTGAAAATCCCAACCCTACCCCCATTTATTTTGTAATATATAATATATATTATAACAAACTTTAAAAAACATATAAATACTTACAAAAAATAATTAAAATAAAGTTAATGAACTCCAACAAAACATATACGGAATAAAATTTTATGTATTATTTAGTAATTATAATATCTTTAATAAATTTTATATATTGTAATCTTAAACATTTTTAAAAAAATATATTTATTTTTTATACATAAATAACAATGAAATTAAAATATTGAAACAAATATGTATAGAATTTTGTGTTACGTGGTTCATGAAGATTTAACATTTAAAAAAAATTTACTTTAAAAATTATTTTTTAAAAAAATATACAAGAAGAGCTAAATAGGTTGATCCATTAACTCGCTGGCTGGTTGATCTCAAATAACTTGCGGCCTGGGAAAACCCCAACACAAACCCATCATCGTTGAGCCTCGTTTGACCAACTGTGATAAAGACTTGGCATGTGTATATCCATTAAACTAAACTTAGATCGTTGCAATCTTTGGATCACCAGCATGCATGCATCACTTCCCACCACTCTGATTTGGGTCTTTGGGATTCCCTCTCAATCACATCAAAATGCATCGACGTGATGGGCCTGTAACATGTAATGTTATAAATGTATGGAAGTATGTCCACTTGAAATTTGTCAATGATAATGGAGAGAGATACTCACCTACTTCTAAAATGTAATATCATAGATTTCATCTCTAATAAAAATATTCTATTTATATAATATTTTATAAAAAAATTTAATTATATATCCCCGTGTTATATACTTATAAGATCTATAAAAAGAAAATAATGGTTAAAATATTTTTATTGTAGAATGAATGGAGAACGTCCTATTGCTTTGATATCATAGGATCTCATAGTGATAAGTGCAGGGTGAAGTTTTGGCACCCTTGAGTGGGTTGTCGTGTAGGGGAAGGTGACGTGGATGGGGGAATCTTGGGCCAAGATTCTCTGTCTCCCCGAGGAACGTGGGTGCGTCTGAAAGGACTGTCCTCCGGATGCGACGTGCACCAATCCACATGCCATTCACCCTCCTGGGACCACACCTGTCACCCCACCTACCCCTCCCCCTCTCGCCGCCGCCGCCGCCCCCATTTCTCCGCTCTTTCTTCCTCTCTTGTATTTGATCACTGACACTCTCAACTCCAAGTTAATCAACTCCATGTTTACCGCCTATCCCTGTAAGTAACGCACACGGGGAAGATAAACTTTTTGTGTGCAATCTAAGAATGGAAACAGAAGGAAAGAGTCTGGAAGAAGTTATGAGAAAAGATGGTTCATTGTTATCTGAAAATTAGCTAGGAGGGTTCAATTACAATATCATCAAGCAATATAAAAATGGATTACACATGTGAGTTCAGTAAGTTAAGCTTTTAAGATTACAGTAGCTAGGGGGCACTGTATCCCATAAAACTAAGTGTTTATAGATTTCATAAAGTTGAGAGGACTAATTAATGTTTGCCCCCTCTCCTGTAGGATGGCTGAATGGGGTCGGACGG
>QFDD01004929.1:0-11253 GCA_006871305.1 Vachellia collinsii | reverse complement strand
TTTCCGCCATCACTCCTCCTAATATAATATTTTTATTTTATTTTATTCTTCTTCCGTGATTCTCATCTCACCCGTGACTCTGCATGACTCCTTATATAATATAATAACATAATATAATATAATATAATATATTATTATAATATAATATAATATATTATTTTATTATTATTATTATTTATTATTATTATTTTTTTTTTTTCGTCTCACTTCATCATCCGTGACTCCGTCTTCTCTGACTACTTTTTATAATATAATATATTATTATTTATTTCACTATTCATTTTTTTTTATTATTTGTTTTTCAAATAATTATTTTCTTAATTATAATTAAAGCATAAAATTTAGAATGTTACAAACCACCATTGGTTACTACCAATAGCCGTTACCGTTGGTTGTTGTCGACCGCGGCTAGCCGCCACCACCACCACTAACCACCGAAGTTGATTACCCCAGCCATGACCGTGTCCGTCCCTCATTACACTGGCCAATGTCTCTGGCCACAGTTAGCCATGGACAGTTACAATTGTTAGGTGACGGTAGAGGGCTTAAAATAGCTTTTTAGATCAAACACGCTCCTGAGTCACTCTGAAACGTGAACATGGGGAAGCTCTGAGATGATGTGGCTGCTCATGAAGGTTTTAAAAATAATTGTATCAGTGTTAGAGAGGGATTGATTCTACATTAGAGTCAAGGTTTTCAAGAATGTTAGACCGTTCTCTGATTCCATAGAAACAATTGGCAACATTGACATTACAAAAAAAAAAAAAAAAATAATAATAATAATATTAATATGTAAAAATACTCATAAACTTTTATTAAAAGTATATATAACATCATACAATTTTCTAATGTGTAAATATACCCTTAATATTATAAGAGTAAAAATATCATAACCGTTAAATATAATCAAACAGTGTTAAATATGTATTTACAAAAAAACATGAGATCATGTTTGGTTAAAGTTTATAGGTATTTGTATACGTTCACCCATATATATATATATATATAAGTGTAAGACTGTTATAGCTGATTTTTGGAATCTAAGAATGCAAAATTAGGAGGATTTCTCAGAGAAACCAATGTCTACGCAGACTGACTCGCATGCTATGTACGTAATATGGATAATTCTGTTTGTTTGAAAAATAAGTACATAATACGGATCATTGGCGAAGTATCATTACGAAATCGCCCTTAGACCTTACTGTGCTTGATTATTAGGGGACATGATCCCAATAATGGCCTCACACACTCGAGTTGATTTGCTTTTCAAGCTTTTGCCTCTCAGTGCATTAAAACAAAAAATAATTGAATCTAACAACGCTTAAATATGACTAAATTAGACTGTGCATAACAAAAAATAAACTAAACATCGTTGACCTGGTCAACAATCAGAATGAGCTCGTGTCGTGGTGTGATATATAGATTTTATTTCAATTTATTTATCTTTTTTTTTTGTGGTAAAAACTAAAACATGCAGCTTAACTCATATCAATTAGGATGATCAATATTATTTATATCTAAATTAGGGTTTCTTCACCAGCTTTATTAGCTAAAATAATTATGTGAGTTCCTCCCTCTGTTTCTGTCTATTTATAGATTAAAAAAATTACCTAACTCTCTCACCTAGCATTAAATTAAATTATTAAACTAATTCATGTATCAAACCTGCTTTCATCGTTTCATCTTTATCATCACTATCCATAACTAGTCATTCCATACATTTAATTGAGATGTATTGACAAAATTATTAAACACCCCTCAATTTTTGTAATTTAGTTTATAAAAAAGAAATAAATTATCTTTTAAAATAAATCAAGAGTATACAAGTGTTATAGCAACCAGTAATAATGAATGTTAAACTTTAATTAACATGACTTTAAATTTCTTCCTCAGATTTCTTTCCAAGTGGCGCCCACCTCTCCTTTGATTATCATATTTTTCACATCCAATTTTTACTCCGCCCCTTTTTCTTCATCTTCAATTCTCCAACCGCATGCTTCTGCATAACAGCAAAAATAACTAGATGTAACTTAAAAAAAAAAAAAAAAAAAAACCCGAAAGGACATATCGGTGAATTAAGAATTTTTAGCTGGGCAAACGGTAAATTGAGATCAAAACGCGTTGTTGGGTTGCGCGGGTGATTCAGAAGGAGCGGCGTGTTGTGCAACGGAAATCCCGCCTTTTTATTCCTCGTCTCTCTTGCTTTTCAATGAAGTAAAGTAAATGCCGAATGAAAAACTTCCAAAAATCCTCTTCTCGCCATTTCCTTTCTTCCCCATATGTATATAATAAATATATACACATATTAATATTTTAGTCATTAATTCGCATCTGCATCGCCGGCGTTTCGTTCTTTCCGATAGGAATCTCCGCATTCTGTCTTGCGCTAAACTCCAGTCCTTTAATCCTTTTCTGCAACGTTCGTTCTGGTATTTGTTCTTTGATCTTGCTTTTTCTAATTACTTCCGATTGGCTTCCGGTCCTTAGGTTGCGTTGCAGGGATCGAATGCTTCTCATCTGACCTAAATTCCATGTATTTGAGTTTGGAGTTATTGTATGATTTCATCATGACGTTGTTTGGTCTCAGATTTGTGTTTCATGTTTGTGCTCGATCTATTTTTAGGTGGTAGAATTTTCAGTTAAGTTTTAACGCTCTTAGAAATCCTTGGTTCGTGAGTCTTAGGATTTTAACTTCACCATAATGCCCTCTTCTGGCTTGGTTTCTTCTTACATTGTTTTTCTGTTTTCATAGGATCACGATTTTTTTAGTAGTCAATCAATAATGAATGGTCCTTTTGTTTCTAACTTAGTAGTGTTTGGTAAATTCCATATAGGTGAATAATAGACTCACCTGACAATAAATATTATGTCATGCACGATACGGCAGCACGTTGTGTTATTCTATCGTATAATGATCCCATGCTTTCACCTTTAGTAATGAAGGCACCTGTTTTAAGTTCATGTACCTTTTGGTGCCCATTTATTGCTGTCAGCTAACTTTAATGCTTACAAGTCTCTGAGTGACAAGCTGTTGTTTGTAGGTTCTATGCATATAATCTGTTGGGACCTCAGTCCAATCAAATAGCCATGAGTTTTACCTCAATGTCTCTGGCTATCTCATTTTCGAGGTTTTTTACAAGCTATAATGCTTCTGGTCCATCTATATTTGGATGGATGATCACCGGATCACTTGGACTGCTAGCCATCATTTATGCTATCCTCAAGTGGCAGAGAAGGACGTCTCTAAATTGGGTGAAGGCTGCTGCCAGAGCCAAGAAAAAAGTTTGGAAAAAGATGAAAGTACCTTTATCAAATCATATATGGTTTGAAGATTTTACTTATGCGGAACAACCATCAACTTGCTGTGTCTGTTTGACTTCACTTGGGCCTTCTCATAACTTAGGTACTACAGCCTCACCACGAAATCCTCTCCACCGCTGCTCTGTTTGTGGGGTAGCTGCTCATTTCTATTGTTCTCAGTTGGCCGCAAAGGATTGCAAATGTGTGGCACAGTCTGCTTTTAGCCACGTGCGACACCATTGGTCAGAGAGATGGGTTAATGTAGATGATAATCAGGAGATGTCTGGCTTCTGTTTTTACTGTGATGAAATATGTGGTGTTCCATTTGTCAATGCTTCTCCTTCTTGGCATTGCCGCTGGTGTCAGCGCCTCATTCATGTAAAATGTCATGCCAAATTGGCTAGAGATTTTGGTGATGTTTGTGATTTGGGCCCTTTGAGACGAGTTATCCTCTCTCCTCTGCGTGTCAAAGAAGTTGATGAAGATCAAAAGGGAGAGAGAGTAAGTTCTATCACACAAGAAATCATAACCGCTTCAGTTCGTGGTCAGATGAAAAAGCGGCGCAATCGTAATAAGAATGGAAGTAGCTGCTCCACTCATTGTTTGTCAAGGAATGCCTCTGCTACTGATGTAACTTTGGGATATGTATTGAATGGCTTTTCAGATATGAAGAAATCCAGTTATGACCGGAAGTTCGATCACATGAACAATGGTACAGTGCTGGAAACGAGGGACACCAATCTTTTAATGCAAGAAAAGGGTAAAACTGCCACACACAGTCTAATTAAGAGGTACACGTTGTTTGAGGTGCCTCCTGATGCAAGACCTCTCTTGGTTTTCATAAATGCCAGGAGTGGTGGACAGCTTGGGTCTTCTCTTCGCAGGAGATTGAACATGCTACTAAATCCTGTTCAGGTATCTCCTAAGGCTTCAACTTCTTACCTTAAGAAACTAATCATGTTTTGCGCATGTGCGCACACGAGCACACATTTTATTTTTGTCAATATTAGATTGGATCATTTGATTTGGGAGTGTGTTTGATAAGTAGTAGGATTTAATTGGTGGTCTTATATAAAGGATTTCAACATTCTACTCTTGCCCTTTCTTCATATTTTCATGAAAATATCGTGGTTTATGAAATGAAAGAATTGCAGTTTAACTTGTCAGACTCAAGTGGAATTTGACTTCTTTCTAAAATTCCATGCAATGAAAATTGTTGTTTGCCTACGTTTTAATATTTATTTACCTACCACAACTTTTGGCAAAAATGCTATGCTGTTTTTACTCTTTCCTAATGCAGGATTTCAATTACCACCCAATTGCGACCCTGGCCATAGTCTTATGTGATTTGGACCCACGGTCTTCAAAATGTAAACAATCTGTTGAGATGTGACTGAATAATATTGAAATTTCCTTTTCTTTGTTTGAAGATAAAGGGAAAATAAAATACTGGAATTTCCTAGATTTCTTCTTAACAACTTTGTGGCTTTTCATCAATATTTTTGTTGCCCATTTTTTTCCTTGATTTGTATCACATAGACTTGAGATGTATTTTATCTTAACATTCTGCTCATTATTCTGGAGGGTTTTAGTTGAGCATATACACTGGCATTGTATTTATTAATTACTCACAACTGAGCATCTAACTAGCTAGCTAACTTTCCTATAACATTGTTAATTACCATATCATAAATTAAGTAATAATCTTCGTTGACTACTCATGAGTTACCAAAATGAAGAGACACGAAGTTTCATTATGGTCTCTGGTTAAACATACGTGATGCATGATAGATTTTCTCTAATTCTAAGACGGTGGAACCTAAGAAACACCATATACTCTTTTCTTTCACCCATCAAATTTGTCTTAAAATGGGAATTTCCTTCATTTTTCACCTCTTCTTTTGCTCTAGATGACCCTACAACTTAATGTTTTCTAAATTCCACTAAATATCTTTTGAAAATCAAACAATCTATGGAAATATTTGCAATGCTTGTCTTTATATATATAATGGATATATTTATTCCATACCATAGTTTTAATGGGCCTGATCTGATTTTTGCTCTATGACTGTAGATATTTGAGTTAAGTGCTTCCCAAGGTCCTGATGTGGGGTTGGAGTTTTTCAAGAGTGTACAATATTTTAGAGTATTGGTATGTGGTGGTGATGGCACTGTCGCATGGGTCCTTGATGCAATAGAAAAACATAATTTTGAGTCACCTCCACCTGTTGCAATTCTCCCTCTTGGTACTGGAAACGATTTATCAAGGGTACTGAATTGGGGAGGAGGCTTCTCTGCCCTTGATGGACGAGGTGGCTTGACCATGATTTTGCAAGATGTTAGCAATGCGGCAGTTACAATGTTGGATCGCTGGGCTGTAAATATTACTGAAGAAAACTCAGAAGGAAAAGGAAAAAAAGTGAAATCTAAATCCATGATGAACTACCTAGGTACTTCTCTGAAACAATTGTCGAATATCCGTTTCTTGAGAACCTTTGACATATCTGAATTACTTTTACAGGAATTGGATGCGATGCCAAGGTTGCATATGAATTTCATGTTACACGAGAAGTATATCCTGAGAAATTTTGCAGTCAGGTACAGGTTGTTCTTTTTTGGTATTTTATAGCCGTAAGATATTTGTTCATACTACACCCTGTCAATATAAGGCAGCTTTCTAAGCACAGGTGTAAACTACAAGATCTCCAAGGCTGAACAATATTGGAAAGTACTACTACTAATAATAGAAGGCTGTGATTATTCTAAATAGCCCAACTTTTTGGACGTCAGGCTGCTTGATGGAACTAACTGAAAAAAGGGCCTCCTGACACTTATTTGAAGTTCTTTATCACGCATTTTAGCTACAATCAAGAGAGACCATGTTGAAAAATTAATGGTTGATTGCTGTATTGTTTTTGACATTTCAACAATGTAACTTGCTTACACCCTCATTCCAGCCCTTGTTTATTGAAGTCAAAGCTTCTCTCTCTATTTATTTGTTTTCTTATCCAAGGGTATTTGACTCCCGCAATCCAGGATAGGCTTTTTGTTGCATCTCTTTTGTTCAAGTAGTGTTTTCTGATGAAATTTCCATTCACAGTTTTTAAATAAGCTTCGTTATGCCAAAGAAGGAGCTAAAGATATAATGGACAGAACATGTGCAGACTTGCCGTGGCAAGTATGGCTTGAAGTTGATGGGAAAGACATTGAAATTCCCAAAGTAAACATCTTTCAGTACTTAAAAATATGCATCTTGAATAGTATACATTTTCAAGTTATCTCATAAGGATTCATTTCTTACTTCTTCCATGCAGGATTCGGAGGGCTTAATTGTGCTTAATATTGGGAGCTATATGGGTGGAGTAAATCTTTGGCAAAATGACTATGAGCATGATGATGATTTTAACCTTCAATCGATGCATGATAAAATGCTTGAGGTGGTATGTGTATGTGGAGCATGGCACCTAGGCAAACTTCAGGTATGAAATCTTTCTTTCTTTAGACCTAGCCTCATGAACATATGATTTAATCTAACCTATTTTAGAATGTTCAATTGGACAAACTCTCAGGTTGCTATGTTTTGATACATTTACATGAAACATGGGTGCAAATACATCAAAGATGAAATGTAGTGGGATGATATGTAAAAGTCTTACATATCCCTTTTTTATCATGAATTGTTTTACATATCCTTTAAAGATATATGCATTTGTGTAAATAATTAGACATATTACTCAAAGTGAACTAAATGCTGACATTTTCATGAAAGTATTATAATTTCCAACATGCCTATATGTCTAATAAAATATCACTTTGTAAATTCATGCTAATGTGATAATGCTTGATTTTTGGATAGGTTGGTCTTTCCCAAGCAAGAAGGCTAGCCCAGGGTAAAGTCATTAAAATACACTCATCAAGTTCTTTCCCCGTTCAAATTGACGGGGAGCCATTTATCCAACAACCTGGCTGCATAGAGATATCTCATCATGGGCAGGTATGACATGCTTTCAAGTGATAGTAACAATTTTATTCTAATATTTGTTGACCTTACGTGTGCATATGTTCGGTTGAATATATGCATTTTTCCAGTATAATGTTTGATAAGCACTAATACCGACTGCCGCTACATGAATCAAATTTAGTGCACAGGCACGTGTTTGGTTGGAAATCGTGAACTTCATCCAGTGTTGTTTTAACATTAAAAAAATTTGCATGATTGATCTGATTTACAAGGGGATAATCTGTTTGTCCCTCCTGCAATGTGTTAATGCTGAGATTGGAGCTGTTCCAATCATGCTCACACACTTCTGTTTATTTGATATCAACATCTGATGTAAAAGGAAACAATTAAAAAATCCACAATATACTGGCATGTGCTAACTGGGTCGTATATGCCTGATCTACTAATGACAAGAATTCTGCATTCCTCAATACCCTCATCATCTAACTACCCATAACCTTTTCCCAATCCCTTCCCTCAGAGAAATCATGCATAAAAATATAATGGAGACTTTTAGCAGCTAGAAGCTTGACTGGCTATGAAGCCAGAGTCGTGACTGAATTACACTAACTTTAAATTCCCCCATAGAGGTGCATCGTGATTATTTTTAATTAATTTCTTGTTTTCTTTGGGCTTTGGTTCCGTTGGATTACCAAAGGAAAAACTGTAGAAAAAATCATTTTTCAAATAATTTCACCAAATGCGGAGGCTTGATTCTATGTTGTTTTAATTTGTCATATTTAGGCCTTCATGTTAAGGAGGACTTCAGAGGACGAGCCTAGAGGGCACGCTGCTGCAATTATGACAGATGTCATACTGGATGCCGAGAGTAAGGGCATTATTAATGCATCTCAGAAGAAAGTTCTCATCCAACAGATGGCCATCCACCTTTCTGAAAGATAGTTCTCACTGCTCATATAATATGGCCCCGTATAGTAATCTTGTTCAGCCTGCTTATTGACCTGCCCATATTATGGGTTTTTGTCCCCTCTAATCTTTTTTGTAGGAGAATCCTCGGTACATAGCAATTCTCAATTTACTCAGAGAGAGAGAGAGTTCAACAATCCACGTAGCTGCTTACAGATGAGTGATTGTAATATATATATATATAGATATAGGCAATGAGTTTGCTTTGCGTTTGTTTTACTATTTACTAGGAACTATTACTAATACCCACAGGCTGTGTAAATTGTAACACTGTGTTGAAACATAGAGAGACAGACCCATGTTGTGATTTCTTGCACGCATCTTGGTAGAAGCTCATGCAAGTTATGTGAAGGTTTTATTATCATACAAGTTCTGAGAAAATTTCAATGCAAGTTGAATTATGTGTTGTACGACAGTGGAATCACTTCAGGGATTTTTGTGTTGTATGGGGTTTACGCAAATGAAAAAGGAACCACAACTTGCTGCAGTTATATATGTGTGTCTATATATATATATATTTAGGTTTCGTCATTCATGACCTTGTGTTTGAGGCCTATGTGAAAGCCTTACCCTACTAAGTACCAACCCTTTCTTGACGCAGTGGCTTGTGTCCCCATTCATTCCTGGTCCAACCTTTGTCCTTTCCTACTTTACTCTCTTTTTTTTGGCTCACGGATTAGAACATCATGAGTTTACCAACAACAGGTGTAGTCGCTTTAGCCACTTAACGCCTCTTGGGAGAGCCATCATCAATTAAACCCACCAACGCATGAATTTGATGGCGTCATATAATTATATCAAAAAATCAAGGTATTAAGGTAGTGAATTAAAGGTTAATAGGTCAGATGTGGGTCAACCTGTGAGTCAAACTGATCATAACAAAATAGTATAATTTAATAAAAAATACTCATGTTTGATTATGAACAAGTTAATATCATAATATTTAAATAAAAAGGACATTAAATACATAATGTTTTGATACATACATGTCTTACACAACTGTTTATTTATAACAATAATAAAATACAATATTAAGAATACATGTCAAAAGTTGCAAAATAACAAAATAATGAAATATTAACAAAATCAAAAATAGTCAGTGGTAGTTTGATTTAGTAATCCGAAAAATAAAAGTAAAAAATTATCAATATGATAACAAACTAAAACAATTAATTCAATTAAAGGTTGTACAAGTTCATTAAAAATAAAAATAAAAAAATCAGAAATTTTTTTTAAAAAAATAAAGTCAGACCCAGGTTATAACCGATTTGCCTCGGGTTACCCAGTTTTGGACCGATTCATCCGAAGTCAAAAAAATCCGGGTTATGAGATAGGACCGGTTGGGTGACCGGATCATCGGTTCTTGGGTCAACCCGACCGATCCGGTCCGGTTTTTAATACACTGCAAAAAACAACATCCTCAGTTTAACCTCTAGATTAGCCCAATTTTTCCATCTATCAAATCATCTGGTTGCTTGGAAATGATTCTCACTTTGAGTACCCATGATTTATTTTTTTTTACTATAAAAAACTTGCATCATCCAACATGCGCGCATGACTATATCATTGAATTGCATGACACGAATATAATCCACCCCCCCCCCTCTCAAAAAGAACACAGACATGAAAAAGGTATGATGGGAAATTCATTGTTGGACCTGTAAATTCAACATGAGAAACATATTATTACAGGATCCAAATTATGTAAAAGCAATGAATTTGAGCCTACCACGGTCATGTAAAATCTCAATTCATTTAGAAGCGAATATTTGAGCTTATAGTGGGCCTGTAATTAATGGGCTGACTCACCTTATCAGCTGTGATCATACATATAAATATATATATGTATAGATATATATATATATGTATATGTATATAAGTTTGGGTCTTTTTATAGAGATCCATGGTTCTCGCTCATCCATAATGTTATGTCAAATGTCACATTGTCCTAAACCCATACTAGACATCGTTATTGTCCACCAGATATTCATACACACACAGCTTACTGTCTGAAAACACTGAGGGAGAGAGGGAGAGGGAGAGACGTTGAATGTTAGAAGAAAAAGTGAAAGTAACAGAAAAACTCAGGAGTACATAAATATTGGTAAAAAATGGGAAAACAAATGGAGGTAAGACTGATAGGATAGCGAAGAGCATTTGATATAGAGGAAATGGAAAGTACTGATGAAAGGGGCTTTGCTGATGAATCACCAGGTTTCCAGTTCAAACTGTTTGTAGAGGAATTACCTCTAATTAAACTTGAATAGCATGCCATCTGTTTAGATTGAATCTTACGCATTTAAAAAATAAAATAAATTTATATATAATTAAAAATGTATTGTTTTATACTTATTAACTATTTTTTAAACATTTTTATTTTTATTATTATAAAAATTAATTCAAATGAATCTAACAAGTTAGAACATCATGGCCCTTATGATGCGTTACTTCTTTGTTATGAATTAAAAAATAAAAATGAACCTTATGCCAACGTTTTTTTTTTTTAATTTAGCCTTTTCCCAAAACCAGAGTGGCAGCAAAATATGTTAAAAAAAGAGTAGGAGTACTTTTCACCCAAAAAAATAAAGAGTAGGAGTACCATGTTAACCGATGGATCATATCATGCAGCGGTAGGCTGTAGCTGCCTTTTAACTTTTCACCCTTTTTTCTGTTGGAAAAATTAAAATTTCTGTCACAAAATCATAGAATTTCATTTAAAAAATTAAAAAAAAAAAGTGGACTAGTTTGTTTCAGCTTTCAGCTTCAATTTCAGTGACAAATTATTTAAAGATAAGAAATGAAACTTATTACTGTTAGTAACCTAAGAGACTCCTGCTATGAAGGCATCACCATTAACTCAGATTTAGCAGTTGCATGCTCCTCCCTACTATCTGACATGACCTTTCTGCTTTTTCACTTCGTGTTTGTAACTTTGACTAATTGTTTCATAACGACTTCATGTCTTCAACCAGCAAATCAATTAATTATATTTTCCAGTGCCATTTACTTTTTATATACTTATATTG
>QFDD01004928.1:0-19293 GCA_006871305.1 Vachellia collinsii | reverse complement strand
AAAAAAAAAAAAAAAGGGGACCGTATAAGAGAGGAAATTACAGGAAATGAAGGTCTTTGGAAAAAGACTTAATTACTTAAAAAAAAGTTCATTGGCAAGCGAGGAAGGCGGAAAAACAAATTTCATTATGAGAAATAATAACATACATATATATTTATACTTCTCTTTTGTAATTGAGATTTTTTTTGATAATTTCTTGGAACTTTGGAGTAATTATCCTTGTGTAGAATTTAACTTACATGGCCATTTTGACAAATTGAGTCAAGGGGTTGTTTGGTTTTGGTACGATGAATTTGAAGGAGAGGGGGAGGAATTTTTTTTTTTTTGGAAGTTAAAACAAATTGAAAAAGTGATATTACAAAATTTTAATGAATAGAAAATGTAGGATAAAAGAATAAGAAAATTAATTAAAAAATTTTAATCTACCTTTATAATTGTTTTTAAATTCAACTCAAGAATTTATCTTCCCCAAATCATCGTGTGTGAGTGTGGGGATACGTATACGAAAAAACATACACATATACACATAAATATATGCATTTCTATTATACAAATGAGGAAGTTGAGGGATGAAAAGAGAGAATAACAAGAAGAAATTGAGAGAGAAATAAAATGTATATTCTTATTCACCTGGATATACAAATACTTAGGACGTGAGGCTTATTTATAGGGCTTAAGGCATTGATCACAAACATAAGGGGTTACAAAGACATTAAGCACCTTAAGGGCATAATCAAGGTTTACAGGGAACACATACTTAATACCCTTCAATTTGGGAGATTAAAGAACATAATACCATGAGGTGGAATTCCATAATTTACAATGACATCCACATCACATATTTTATTTTATAGCACTTCCCCTTGAATGTTCTTAAACAAACATTGTACCATATCAAAACCCTTACTAGGAAAATTTCAATGGAACAAAAAACTAGTGAAGGAAAAAGAGTACACAATACATAGTGAAGCTTATATTTTAGATGGTATAACATTTTATGAATGTAATGATGTTGGGCATACTTGCAACATATTAGATCCTTCAAGAATTTTCACTTAAAATTCACTATTTAGCAAGCGATATGCATAGGCTATATAACAATATTCAAGAGACTTATATTTGTTTTCATATCTTGTTAAACTAGTAATTATTTTTCATCTACCACAAAATAATATACTTCATTATAATCATCATACTATTGTGAAAACCTTTGTTTTCACAAAAATGTTCACATATAATATATTATACTTTGTATTTTATATGTTAGGATTGCAGGTCCATATCTCATATTCATTTATTCTAATTGGAACAATTTTAGTTAGAACATGAGAATTAGTAATTTTCATTTAGCTCAGTAATTAAATATGGTAGATATATTGAAATATATCATGAATACTATATTTGATGAACTTCTAGTTCATACTACTATTTTTAAGGATCTACATTTCATAGTAATAATGCCTTCAATATATTTTCTTTTCTAGCTACTCGATTCTCCCTCTTATGTGGAAAACTTTATTAAATGATAGTAAACTAATAATGCAGTACAAGCCTCATAAACCTATTTGTTCCCTTTTGAAACACCATTTGTTTCATTTAGAGACAAATAAGGAGGAGAATCTTGTCCAACATTTATTTTAACTTTCCATCTATATGTATTATAGCGGATCAATAAGAATAAACAACACATTCAAACCTTTAAGATGGGAAATATTTAGCTACTGACCAAAAGTCAATTTTACCGAGAGAATTTTGTTAGCTTAAAGTGTATAAGTACTGCAATATATCAAATCAAATATACCAACATTGAAACAAAAATATTGCTCACACAAATACTGATCAAACTTTTTATGGAGGCTTTAATAAATAATTTATAGATCATATAGGCTGGAAATTATGCACTTATTAACACAATGATTTACTCAAACAATCTTGCAAACTTCAAGCTGCAAGCTAATAATAATCACATATGTAATTATCTTATAAATGCATCTATTAAATTTATCAAATACTTATATTGATATAAATCAATAATCTACTTCATTTCCTATATTTAGAGCCCCCAATCCCTTACAAGGCATTGGAAGTCTAATGAGACGTTTAAGGAGCAAAAGAATTAATAAGGATTTATAAGTGTTGATAAAAGAAATATTCGAGATAAATGCCCAAACAAAAAATGTAGAGAAAAACCCAACAATTCTATCTATCTTGAGAGAAGTGTGAGAGCTTTCATATGATTAAATGACCATAAGATGACAATATTAGAAGCCTATTCAAGGCCCAAGTTGTTAAGCATTTTATTTGGTTTATTTATTTAATGTATTTTTTTTTGAATTGGACACTTAAATAAATACTTAAACCCAATAAGGTATTTTGTGATGAATTTTAGATTATTTTTCTTATTTTATTTGTTTTAATTAATAATTATGAGTATTTTAGAAAGTCCATAATATTATTTTATCTCCGATAATCATATTGTCATCCATGATCTGATTTACCTTTAGCATCCATCCATGTCCTTTTTGGGCTTTTAAATGAAACATTTATTTTTATTTAATCTGTTCATAAGTTATAAATAACAATATTATGTAAGCGATTTTTATATTAGAGTTAATAAAGGAAATTATTTAATTTCTTATGAGCGAGTACTGTTTGTTCTTTGATGTTTTAGATTGAATACCTTGTGGTTTATTTAGGTTATAGATTTTTGGATTAAGAATTTCGTGACATTTTGTGTGAAATTGTGAAGATTCCCAATCCCCAATGTGCTTCCGTATCATATATAATTTACATATTATTCAAATAGGCTAATATGAGTGCAATATATGTCCAGAAATAATATAATTTTCTCATAATCTATCTTCTATTTAGAACAAGCAGCATATAAGAACTTTTGAATTATATAATATATTGGTTATTCATGAAGAATCTTCTGGATCTTCAATGAATGTCAATATATAATCTCTTAATAATATGTTGTAACATATTTTTGACTTGAATTGTCAAACAAACCATGCCAACAATACATTTGTTTGGATTAGTAAACTTCTGATTTACTGTAACAATTTTTGTCATCCATTCTTGGGAGATCAAAGATATATATAAAGCATATGAGTAGAATTTCATCCAAAATTGGTTCACATTCATAAATATATATTTTTTATTTAGTGTATTTCACTTGAAAGTGTTTGTATTTCTTAACTTTTATACAATGTTAGGTTTCAATCCAATTGGGATATCAACTTCAAACTTTTGAGTGAAACCAAAACTCTAATATAATTTTATGGGTTATAATTTTCATTATCAATTCTTTTTCCACCCCTAAAAATATATATTAGTTTTCCAAGAACTAAATCAATTCTCTAACTAGTTCTTCATGAACTAGATCAATTTTGTAACATATAGCTCTTTAAGAATTAACATATATTATTACATCACAATATAAATTCTATTACTTATTAATCATATATTTAAATTTGCATATTTTGATATACATTCAAAGTATGAAAAGTTTAGGCCCTTCATAAAATATTTTTTATTAAATTAGAATTTCACATGATAATTATTGTTGATTTAAGGCTCATCCTTATGAACATAAATATCGAATTTTTGCCACCAAATTAGACAATTAGATAAAATGTATTTTTATCCTTATCAAATAATCACATTATATGAATATAATGAATCTTAAACTCAATTAAACACCAAGTTATAACTGAAAAAGATGCATTCTGTCAAATTAAATTAGTAACAAAAAAAGTTTGATAGTTGTGTTTACTAATACAATATTCTTAAAGTTTTCATTGAAAATCAAAATTTTATAGTAAAATAATTGATATGGTAGCACAAAATGACCGAATTTTAATATCACAACAACAAAAAAACTCATGTCTTACAACATTCAAAGCAAATTCTAAATAGAAAAACTCAAAAGCAGTAATAACTTATTTTTGACAAAATTTATTTGTAATAAAAGTTGATTGATAAATAATGTCTTCCAAATAGTGAGACTATATATACAACTATTTTCTTACTACTTTGCTAAACTTTTACCTTTCTCCCCTTTTTTAACATTACCATATTTTGATTTATTTAAACACAAACACCTTTATTTATCTTTCAATAATCATTATATTAGTAAAACTAAAAGTCCCTTTCCATGATGTAAGGATAACAATAATTTTTTTTTTTTATGTTAAGAAACACTACAATATCACAATATTTATGATAATATATTCTAATCAATGTAAGGATCTCATATAATTTAAACATTTAATATATTTATAGATGTAAATATAGAGACATATATGTTTATTGATTAAATATCAATCTTTCTACAATTATCTCACTTAATTCTCCTCTCTCATTGTAGCAAATATTTTTCTTGTATTCAATATCCATTACAGTCCACCATTGACACAAGGCACTTGTTTTAATTCCTTTAACTCCTTTCAAGTACCCATCAAGGTTGAAAATTTATTACTCAAATACTTATAATAAAATTTATCATCAATAATCACTATAAATCATGTGAATAATAAGAATAACATCATTCGTTTAATTTGTAAACAAATGGCAAAATAAATTGCATCAATATCATAAGTAATATATATGTGTGAGCGTATGATTGACTTTTACACTATTTAGATTCATTGACACTGCATTTTTCTATGGCTATTTAGTTTCATAACTAATTTAGCCTTTCTTCAATTAATTTGACACATTTTTTCTATATGACTACTAGTAATATTGTAACATTTTCTCATGATTTTGATGTTGTTAGAAGGTTCAACTTTCAATTGTCAATATATCCAACATAAGATCATGACCATTATCGTCCTCATATATATCTTTTATTTTTTTCAATAATACATCCTCAATTCTTCCAAGCATTAGTCTTCTTGACCAAAGCAAAAATCTTTAAAATCTACAAAACTTTGATATTTGAACATTTAGCCTTTACGACTTTGATATTTGTAACAATTTGTATATTGAAATGTCACAATTTTTTTCATGTCATTTACTAGTACCCACATTATTTTTTCACAAAAGAACCATTATAATAATGACATGACTTTAGATCATTTAATCAAAATTGCAAAAGTATTTTGGCTAATGGTCATTTAGTTAAAATAATACTAAAATGAAAAATCTAAGTAAATTTAAATTTGTAATTAAATATAAATACATTGTATAATTATATATAATAATACAATAACATATGCACATATAACGAAAGAATATAAATTGTACGAAAATGCATCAATAATATGAATATATAAAAACAAAATAATAAATAAATAGAAATAAATAAATAAGCATAGATGTAATAATATAAATAAATGTCACAATATGAATAAATAAATATAAGTAACAAAAAAATAAATAATAATAAATAATGACAACGATAATAGTAAATAGCATAGATGAAGTTAATAGTATAATAATAATAGAATAATATATATGTATGTATTAGTTATAGTGTTGTGACTTGTGAGTACAACAATAATTGCATTATAAAAGGTAACAAAATGAAAATGAATAAAAAAAAAGAAAGATAAATAGCCATTGACTAAAAGTAAAATATAAGGGAATTGTAAATTATAAAAACAATATATAAATAATAGTAAATAAATAACAAAATAAATAACAATGAATTACAAAATAAAATAGAAAATTGCAGAAAATATAGCAATGCAAATATAATAATACGGATGATAACTAAAGAAAATTCGTAAAGATAAATAGAATATAAAGTAAAATATTACAACAAAAATCAAAATCTTATAGCTTCAGGTTAATGATGAGAGGTTAGTATTATATAACTTAAACATTTATCTTCAAGATAAATGAATTATATAGCTTCTGGCCATCTAACAAAAGTATATGGTTTCTAACCATATAATATGGAATTAAATGAATATAATTTTTGGCTATATTGTTAGATAAAAAAAATACATGGCTTCTGGCCATATGATGTTACAACAAGAGATCAAAATTACACAACTTTTGATTATATAACCTCAAGATAGGAAAAGAATATAGTTTCTGACCATAGAATCAAAACAATATGATTTTAGGTCATACTTTCAAAATCTATTAGAGTAATATGGCTTCAGGCCAAAACTAAAATAACATCAATAATATAAAAAAACTTGCAAAGAAAATTGAAATAAGATATTATAACGGCAATAATCTCCAATCTTAGCCATGGAGTTCGATGTTTAAAACAATCAGTAAAAGAATCTTTTTAATTTCATATAGTGACTTATCATATTATCCTATATTGATTAAGAGTACATAAATTAAAGATATAGTAAGAGAAAGTAGAGGAAATTATTAAAGTAACTCTAAGAAAAAACCTTACATATCACATAATCTGGATATCATCATGCAACAAACAAAAAACTACAAGGATTAATAAGATGCCAAGAACTCATCCGATAGAGTATCGTGCTGATAACATGTTATAAAAATGAAGAAGTTGAAGGATGAAAAGAGAGAACAAGAAGAAGAAATTGGGAGAGAAAGAAAGTGTATATTGTTATTCACTTGGATGTGCAAATACTTAAGACATGATGCCTATTTATAGGGCTCAAAGCATTGATGACAAATATAAGGGGTTACAAGGTCATTAAGCACCTTAATGGTATAATTGGGGGTTAGAGGGAGTACATACTTAATACCCTTCAATTTGAGAGGTTAAAGAACATAATGTTTTAAGATGAAATCCCATAAATTATAAGAACATCCACACCATGCATTATATTTTATAACAATTTCAAATTCTTTAGGATCAGATAAACTTTTCCCGTTGGACCCCAAATCGAAATGCAAACATTTAAGGAAAAGTCAAAAGAGAACAAACTCATTCCTTTGCAAAGCTTGCTGAAACATCTAATCTCCATAGAGATGTCAAACTTCGTATCTAATATTCTTAAGCACACAGTTTTGGACTCAGTTTCCTCATCAGGTATTGATGTCATTAGGAGAATTAAAGCCAAAGTTGGTGACTGAATGAAGAATGCACCATTTATTGATTATGTCATTCGTTTTGATCTATTGTTTAAGACTATGTCTAAGATGGTTAGATTAGTGTGATGTGGAAGAATCTCCCATGTATGGAATTTGTTTGATGAAATGCCACATAGAGACTTTATTACTTGGAATGCCATGATAAGTGACTATTCTTAGTTGAGACTTTACCATTAAGCTTTGTCTCTCTTTTATGACATGAAAGTCTCCCTCCCTACAATGTCAATCATCATTTTGGTTTAAGCTCCTCTTCTCTATTCTTCTCCTCCATCAGTTCCTTCTACTCCCTCTTCTCTCCAACATCTCAGATCTCAAAATTAGCTTCATCTTATATCTCATATCTTCGGTCCGACTCATCCACGAGCACGCTATTAATCACCATAAAAAATTCTTGGTCCTTCATGCATCTCAGATCTTGCTGCAAAGAGGAAGGAGAGAGATGGTTTTGCAGTTGCACATGGGTTATTTGGTTTAGGTTGGGTTATTGTGACTTTTTAAAAAAACTTCTACGCAATTTTTTTTTCTCTAAAGTTAGTTGGACCGACCTGAAAGTCCGGTATAGCCCGATCCAGTCTAGGTAGGTTTGGGTTCTATTCGGTCAGACCAGACTGCAGACTAGTTTTTCTAACCCGATACTATTTTAGACCAGATATCGGTTGTGCAACCCGGTCTATGCACACCCCTAGCCAGATGGTTCCAATGTCAATGAGAATCTAAATTTACTGAACTTAGAGTTGATTCCCTTAACACAGTAATGTCACATTTGTCCTTGCTCCGTTCATGCTATATAATATTTGAACATTCCTATAAAAATACAAAATGATTGTAGCAGCCCTTCCCTAAGAAAGAGGGGATATGTCACCTTGATAGAGATCACGGGAGTTAGAGTTAGAGATCCAAATTCCTAATTCTTCAGATGGAGGGGGCCAAAAAGCTCATGTCTAAGTTTTTTCTCCCCTTCTCAAAACTGGGTTGCCTGTTGGCCCATGTGAATTTGGCCAGCAAAAGCCGATAGTTGATTGGCATAAAGGTGGGATAATGCTATTTTTTGACAATGTCTTAGTAGTTCCTATATCCTGAATCAAACTCCTCAGCTTGTCATAACAAATTTGGATCTTTTTGTTTTTTGGCACATGATTCTGGTACAGGAAAATACCATTTATCTTACACGCCGTTCAATCATTTTGACTTGCTTTTCAATATTTGTGTAGGTTCTATTCCTTTGACTTTTATTTTTAGATTAATACAATCTCAAATCCTCAAGTTTGCTTTGATTCTAGTTTTGGTCTCTTGAGAGTCGAAATGTAAAATAGTTTAAATTTTTATTAGAATATAAGGATTAATAGTTTAAATAAAATGAAACTTAAAAAATCATAATGATTAGTTATATACTTGAGAGGCTAAAATCAAAATCAGAACAAACTTCTACAAGTTCATCGATTTTTCACTTGCAAGGAGACTGATGGGGTGATTGTTAAACTTCTAGAATCATTTTCATAAAAACCGAGACATCTCATTTCACATACTTACCTTGTATTATGCAAAATCACCAACATTAATAAGGGTAAGTCCTAACATTGTGGTGGTCTCTACCATGACATATGGCATTTAAAAATAAGTTATATTATTTTATGTTTAACAAAAAAAAAAAGATAAGTGTTGAATTTTTTATAACTTTAAATAGGGTAATTTGTATTTTTTGTATTAAAACTAATTACCTTATAAGCACATTTTGCTCTTTATGGTGGAATGAAGTTTGAATATATTTTGATAATGTGGATTTTTAATTGAATATAGGGAAAAAAATCATTGCCTTGAATTTTATTAGAATACTAATTATTAGGATTTCAACCTTATTTTGTTTAGTTGTCAGAGGTAACAATACGTTATTATAATTAGCAATTGATGTTTCAAAAATAAACTCAGTAATAATTTAGTTTCTAAATTCTTTGAATGAAAAATTGAAGTTAACTGACTCTGACAACTAGCATGTTTATTAATTTTCTATTATAACTTTGAAAAGTTTGTTATCATAACATACATCCTAATAAAGAAAAGAATCATTGTATAAAAAAAAAATAAAGAAAAGAATCTTCACTCAAGAAAAGTGAACATGCCAAGGCCAAGGGTGTCTCATTTCTAATTCAAGAATGTGAACTATCTCATATATGTCACCCATTTGAAGATGTGAATTTTTGTTTCCAGAAACAAAAACAGCAACCTCATTTTTCACTTCAACCCAACTACTTCCAGGCATTTTCTTCATTCCTTGATCTACCATTTCCTTCCTCAACCTCTCTGCTTCCTTCCATTTCCCACTTGCACAGTATAAATTTGACAATAACACATAAACATCTTCTTTTAATGGCCCTAGCTTCTTCAAATCTTCTCCCACACTACTCCAAGTTCCTATATCTCCATGAAAATAACAGCTACCAAGTAGAACTTCTTGTGAATTGGTTCTATCTGTAATGGTTTTTGAATATTTATCAGCAATTTCTTTGGCTTCTGCAATATACCCACTTCTTCCAAGCATGCCTATTATGCAAGCTACATGATCTGTTCTATGAGAAAGCCCATAATCTAATCTCATCAATTCAAAAAACTTGAGGCCTTGGTCTATAAGCCCCATGTGACTGCAAGTCATTAGAACCCCTATAAAGGTTACTTCATCTGGTTCTACACCAGATACTACCATTTCTTGATAAATGTGAAGAGCTTCACTAGCTCTTCCATGCAATCCTAATGCAAACAACATTGTGTTCCAAGAAATCAGATCCTTCTCAGCAATGCTATGAAATGCAAGCCTTGAACTTTCTAAGTCCCCACATTTAGCATACATGTTGATCAGGCTGTTGCCAACATAGACATAATCATGTGAGCCGGATCGGATTATGCAACCATGGACCATTTTCCCGTGTTCTAGCATTGCTAAGTTGGCACAAGCATGAAGTACTGCTCCGGCTACTAGATCATCAAGCCGGATCGAGTTGTCTCTCACCATGTCTACAAACATATGAAGAGCTTGTTCCCCATTATCGTTTCTTGTATGCCCTGCAATCATAGAAGTCCAAGAAACAACATTCCTCTCAGGAGCTTTCTGGAAAGCAAGAACAGCTTCCTGGGTATTGCCCATTTTCATATGGGTATCAATAATGGCATTCCAAGATATTTGATTGAAAGCACCGACGTCAAAGGATTTCAATACTCTAATAGCATCATTGTGACAACCTAATTTAGAGTAAAAACTTAAGATTGAGTTCCTTACCTCTACAGCAGAGGTCCAACCAGATTTAATGATGAAACTATGAATCATACATCCATATAAAGTGTCTAATGAAGCAGAACAAGCATTCATAAGAGCACTGAATGTACATTGATCAGGATGATACAAACTCTCACACATTTCTTTAAACATATGCAAAGATGCTTCAACTTTTCCAACTCGAGCATATCCTACAATGATTATGTTCCAGGCAATTTCAACCCTTATAGGCATCCTATGAAACAATTCATTAGCCATGCTGAACAGACCATAATTTGCATATGCAAACAGAAGCGAACACCATGTCACTTCATTCCTACAACTCATCTCATCAAAAACTTTCCTTGCATCGTTGGGACTTGAACACTTCCCGTACATATCGATCAGAGAATTACACACAGGAAGGTAACATAAGTACCCTGACACAACAAGCAAAGCATGAATTCTACTACCAATTTGAAGATGACAAGCACCTGCACACGCGTTCAGCATCGCAGAGAAGGAGAAGTTATCAGGTTTATAATGAGAGACTCTCATGTCACAGAAGAGAGACAAGGCTTCATTGTAAAGTCTTAATTGAGAATAGCCACTTATCATGGCATTCCAAGCAACAGAGTCTCTATATGGCATTTCATCAAACAATTTTCGTGCATGAGAGATTCTTGCACTTCGAGCTAATCTTGCCACCATAGACGTAGTCTTGAATAGTAGATCAGAACGCATGACAAAATCAGTAGAGAGTGCATTCTTTATTCACAATCACGAACTTTGGCCTTAATTTTCCGGATGACATCAGTACCTAACGGGCAAACCGAGCCTGTAATTGTGTGCTTAAGAACATTAGATATGAAGCAGAAACTTAACATCTCTACGGAGACAAGATGTTTCAACAAGCTTTGCAAAGAAATGAGTTTATTCTATAGATTGTGGTAATTTTAGGGAAAAAATAAAATAATAAAAAATAGAAAATGTAGGTGTATTATAAAGGTGGTAAAAGTGACTTTTTCTCACTTTTCTCAACTAAAACTAATTACCTGATCTATTTATCTTTTTTCTCTAAATAAATTTAATTGACATGTAAACTAATATATAATATAATGGTACATACAATTATTTTATAATATATGTTAAACTTAAATAGTTTATTTAAATTTTTTTAGTCTTCTAAAAAAGGTCAACTGACTCTCATTTTAACAAAATAACTCATACAAATTATGATAATTTTAAAACTAAATAAAATTAAATACCAAATAGCCATTATGGTGGACCGCAAACAATTAGCCATTATGGAACTTTTTCTGATCCCAAATATAAAATCTTATATCTAGAATGGGATGCAATATTCTCTTTTTGCAGGGTGAAAAGCTGTCTATTTAAGCCATATATTTATAATATTGTGAATCGGATTCCAGCTACGAGGAAGAGCAGTGAAGCTGGAAATGCCATAATGACGACAAAAAGATTCAATCATGGGAGTGTGATTGAAAAGATAAAAGCGATCTTTGTGCCTTTCAAGGGTAAACACAAACACAAAAGGGCAACCTAAATAATTACAACTAACTACCAAAATCCACCGTAGAATCACCCAAAGGAAAATAAAAATAAAAGAATAATAAGATTCCCTAGAGCCAGTAAAACCATTACCTATGAAGAAGTCCATCATCATATATTATACATGCACATATAACATATCATATATAATTAAGAATAATGACAAAGGTAATTGATTATATAACACATAGTAAAGATAAGATAACAATAACAATCAATCTAACCGGATCAAATTGAATAATAATGTTCCACTGACCCCCACATAGTGATTCTTCAAAACATGTCAGACTTTGCATATAATAATAAGGAAGCAGTAAGCTAGAGAACCTGCAAGCAGCAGCCATGGCTGAAGAAGAAGAGGAAGGAGCATTGGAAGCCGGCTGAATCGAGCCAGATGGCGAAAGGAAGGAGAGCGGACCGGGAGAAGCAGTGAGATCATCGTCCGGGTTAGGAGGGCTTGGGCTGGAAGGAATGGTGGGGATGTCTGAACCGACAGTTGGGGTGGGGAAGGCACCACCTGGAGAAGGCACGAGAGGAGCAATTCTGAGAAAGGAGAAGAGGAAGAGAGGGGAGAGAAGCTGAGGATAATGAAGGATATGGAAGGGAGAAGAGGTTGATGATGAAGAAGATGATCGATAGTGAGTGAAGCCATTTTGACAATGATCAACTAATCAAGAATTGTGAATGAAAGAGAAACATATGAGAGAGTTGGAGTAAGAGTTATGATTGCCTCCCCTCAAAATATAGTATCACCATATACAAATATATATATATATATATAACAATGGATTTTTTTTTTCCTTTTCCTTTTTTTATTTAACCCCATCTTCAATGAATGAAAGAGATGATAAAGGGCGTTTGTTCTAGTAAAAAATTAAGATTTTATATCGTAAAGCTGTAACCTTTTTAATCAACTTTAATTTCGATCGATTATACATGAGTTTTTATTCCTGTTAAATCTATTCCTCATGATATTCTCTATTCATTAGTCACAGATTCCTATTCAAAAAACATTAATTGGTTTAATTGATAAAACGATTAGTTTCTGTTGTTTTTTTTTTGTCAACACTCTCATTGGTTGTTATCTGTTTAACATTGTAACCAACTAATTCAACATTATTTTTAGGTTAATACAATTTTTGTCTTTAAATTTTATTTTATTTAAAACATTGATTTGTATAATTAAATAAAAATCTACACTATTTTATCCTCAAGGGATTAAAACTATTAATTTTAAACTTGAAGAGTTAAAACTAATATAAGGGTAAATTTGAGAAGCCAAATATTATATGTATTGATCATATTGATATCACTTCCATGCTTTAAACACTAAATATTGGTGAAATTGATTGCACATCAGTTCACCATAATTAGCCTATTCATCACCATAGGTTAAACTTGAAGTTAAAAGTAAAAAAAGGTATTGACAAATGACAATGGGTCCATTTGGTTGGCCGTTGTCAGTCCAAAAAGAAGCTTCCGATATGCAAAAGCATGGTGGAAGGAAATAGACGTGTTTGGGAATGGGTTGAACCAAAATGCATTATGGTATAAAAGTTATCAAGTACTAATGTCATTGGGAGAATTAAGGCTAAAGTTCGTGACTGTGAATGAAGAATGCACTCTCTATTGATTTTGTTATGCGTTCTAATCTGCTGTTCAAGACTACGTCTATGGTGGTAAGATTAGCTCGAAGTGCAAGAATCTCTCATGCACAGAAATTGTTCGATGAAATGCCATATAGAGACTTTGTTGCTTAGAATGCCATGACAAGTAACTATTTTCAATTAAGATTTTATCACAAAGCTTTGTCTCTCTTCTGTAACATGAGAGTCTCCCATTATAAACCTGATAACTTCTCCTTCTCTGTGATGCTGAACACATGTGCAGGTGTGTGCCATCTTCAAACTGGTACTAGAATTCATGATTTGCTTGTTGTTTCTGGGTACTTATGTTACCTTTATGTGTGTAATTCTCTGCTCGATATGTACGGGAAGTGTTCGAATCCTAACGATGCAAGGAAAGTTTTTAATGAGATGAGTTGTAAGAATAAAGTGACATGGTGTTTGCTTCTGTTTGCATATGCAAATTTTGGTCTGTTCAGCACGGCAAAATTAATTGTTTCATAGGATGCCTATAATGGTTGAAATTGCTTGGAACATAATCAAAGTAGGATATGCTCGAGTTGGAAAAGTTGAAGCATCTCTGCATATGTTTAAAGAAATGTGTGAGAGTTTGTATCAGTCTGATCAATATACATTAAGTGCTCTCATGAATACTTGTTCTGCTTCATCAAACACTTTATATGGATGTATGATTCATAATTTAATTATCAAATCTGGTTGGACTTCTGCTGCAGAGGTAAGGAACTCAATCTTAACCTTTTACTTTAAATTAGGTTGTCATAATGATGCTGTTAGAATATTTGAATCTTTTGACGTTGGTGTTTTCAATCAAATATCTTGGAATGCCATTATTGATACCTATATGAAAATGGGCAATACCCAGGAAGCTATTCTTGCTTTTCAGAAAGCACTTGAGAGAAATGTTGTTTCTTAGACTTCTATGATTGCAGGGCATACAAGAAACGATGATGGGAAAGAGCTATTGAAATTGTAGCATCTAGTGTAGAACCAAATAAACTAACCTTCACAGAGATTCTAATGACTTGTAGCCACATGGGGCTTATAGACCAGGGCCTCAAGTTTTTTGAATCGATGATATTAGATTATGGGCTTTCTCATGGAACAGATCATGTAACTTGTATAATAGGCATGTTTGGAAGAAGTGGGTATGTTGCATAAGCCAGAGCAATTGCTGATAAGTATTCAAAAACCATCACAGATAGGACCAAGTTACAGGAAGGTCAATTTGGTGGCTGTTATTTTCATGGAGATATAGGAACTAGGAGTAGTGTAGCAGAAGATTTGAAGAAGCTAGGGCCATTGAAAGAATGTGCTTATGTGTTATTGTCAAATTTTGTACTATGCAAGTTGGAAATGGAAGGAAGCAGAGAGGTTGAGGAAGGAAAAGTAAGATCAAGGGGTGAAGAAAAAAGTGCCTGGAAGTAATTGGGTTGAAGTGAAAAATAAGGTTGCTACTTTTGTTTTTGGAAACAAAAATTCACATCTTTAAATGGGTGACATATATGGGATTGTTCACATTCTTGAATTAGAAATGAGACACCCTTGGCCTTGGCATGTTCACTTTTCTTGAGCGAAGATTCTTTTCTTTATTAGGATGTAGGTTGTGATAACAAACTTGTCAGAGTTATAATAGAAAATTAATAAATTTATCAGTTGTCAAAGTTAGTTAATTTCAATTTTTCACTCAATGAATTCAGAAACTAAATTATTACTATAAATTTATTTTTGAAACATCAATTGCTAGTTATAATAACGTATTGTCACATATGACAACTAAACAAAATGGGGCCAGAATCCTAATAATTAGTACTCTAATAAAATTCAAAGCAACGAGTTTTCTCCCATAACCAATTAAAAATCTACATGATCAAAATAGATTCAAACCCCATCCCACCACAAAGAGGAAAAAATGCTTATAAAGTAATTAGTTTTAATATAAAAAATACAAATCACCCCATTTAAAGTTATAAAAAATACAATACCTAAACATAAAATAATACAACTTATTTTTAAATGCCATGTGTCTATGGTAGAGACTGCCACAACTCCCAAACATACTCCAATAATTTAAATCACATAGCATTCAAGAACTCGTGTAAAAATACACACACACATAGTATAAAAGTTTTAATTTTGTTTACTTAAGTTTATCATAAATCTCCAGTTAGCAAAACAACATATCCTAGCAACACAATCAGATTCCATCTTCCAAAATATATATTTACACTGAATATTCCCTCTCAGATTTTGGTATACAAATTTTAGAAAACAAATCCACATGCAAACCTCAAAACTCAAGTTCAGTAATCACAACTTCACAATTATTTGGTAGTTTTTAATTTCTTCTTGCCTCATGTTTCCAAAGGAACTGAAGGCATTTCTTTTGAAAGAAAGGTCCCTGATTTAGTTCATACAAACAGAGTATAGATGCATACAATTCTCACAATAATACAAGCCACTTACTCAGCTAACACAAATTTCACAAACTATTATGTAGTTATATCGTGTTTTAGTTCAATTTCGGGGGAACTTTGGTATTACTCTTATGAACATGATAACCCCTGTTTCGGTTTCCCACTATTGGAAGGAGAAATGAACATGCATTCACCCACCAAGCCTCACAATCATCCACACTCCACTATTTTGATACACAAATACACAATTGAGCAATCAAACTCAGTTGAACCAAAAATCAGAGCAAATGGAGCAAAAATCAGAGAAGGGTACCTTGGAGAAACCATTGAAGCTTCAACAGGTTTGAGGCTCAACTGAGGCTCGACCGAAGCTTCAAGATCTGTGAGAGGCGAAGAGAGACGGTGACTTTGCAAGTGAAGCTCAAAGACAATGGGCAACGACAATGCGAGTAAAGCTCAAAGGGATTGTGGTCTACGACTCTGGAGGCTAGAATAGAGGCAATGAAGCAAATGGATTGGATGAAAAACGTAGGTAGAACCGTAGATTTGTAAATATTAAAGATTGTAACAAAGTGAGTCTATAATTATAGAAAATGCATGATAGACAACAAAAATATGTGTTGGTGTAGTGGTAAGTATCATCAAATAGAAACAGGTCAAATCATACCCAAACAGGCCAGGCCTTTTTTATAGGTATGCATTTGGCTTGTATGAGGCCTGGCTAAGCCTAAAGGCTGTGTAAAAGCCTATTTTCTTATCAATAGGTTAACAGGCTACATGCTAAAGCCTAAAACAGACTTGCATATAAAATAATTTTTACATCACAAAAATCAATTAAAATCATTCAAAATATATACAAAAATGTTATAATCTAATTAATCAACAAGGATAACCTAATAATACAACAATTTAGCAAATGTGAAGTGTCTATTATTAAAACAATTCTTCAATGCCAATAAGATAAAATATAGTCACTAGCCACAAAACATCAAATCTTTAGCATGATTTCTTCTTGTTTAACTCTCAAATGGGGATGACATTAACTAGAACTGAAACATACAAAGAACCAAGTAGAATCAAGCTCAACTTTATTGGTCCAACCAAGAAGAATCAAGGTATATCCACCAACAATACAAACCAGAAACACAAATCTATGTAAAGTGTAATCTAAATTAAAATAAAATCTGCAAATAGGATAAAGATATGCAGCCATACAAATCTTTTTTTAAAGAATGAAAAAAAAATAACTAAATTAATTAGTTCATAGTTGGTTTTCTCCTCAAGTAGAGTATCTGATTTCTTAGCAGAAAAAAAATATATATATATATATATATATATTATATCCACTGATACTTTTGCATTTCAATTATTAGCATTCTTTTGTATGCCTTCTTGTTCTTCTCTTGTTATCCTAATTTTTTCCATGTCCTCCTCCATTCTAATTCAGTTTCTTCCATATTTTCACCCACCACTCACCTCACCTCACCACCTTTATCACCTCATGAGTGTAAACTCCTGCACCCAGCAACTAGTTTTCATTCTCTCATCCTCTTTTGCTCACACGTACACACCATCACCTCATTAACTACTAATTATTCGGAATTGAATTATATGCAAATTATTTTATGTGAAGTGAATAGGCGGCGGCTTTCACAGGAAACATGGCTGCAAAAAAAATTATCAGATCATTCTTCATGTTTTTTTTTTTAAGGATTATCCATTTTTGGGTGTAAAGAAAAGAAAAGTGGCCACAGCCCTGGAGCCCATGAAATTGAATGGAAAGATTTTCTTTTCTTCGCGCAAAAGCCTGAGAAATTTCTGAACCCTAAGCGGTACAATTCCTTCTATGAGGCCACAGCCCTGGAGCCCAAGAAAAACAGAGAACGCTCTGATTCAATATGTTGTGCAATTGTGGTTAACATTCAAGTTGGCTGTGTTTATACCATTCACCGTTCGAGTGCGATTCGGTTCGAAAGGAAGAAAAAAAAATCAATTGATGCTGAAGGGAATACAAATAAGATAGGAGAAACAAATCTAAATCACAGATAACATTAACACTGCAGCAAATAAGCAATAACAGTGAGGCATCAACATAGAACTCACCTGAAGACGATGGTGGGAATTCAGGGATGATGGATTGGAAGAGATTCGGCCACGGTGGACAATGTAGCTATCAGTCTTGACTGCAACTCGGCCGAAGTTTCAGGATCTGCGAAAGGCGAAGGGCGACTACGACTCTGCGAGTGAAGCTCAAAGGCGACGAGCAACGGTGACGCGAGTGAAGTTTAAAGGTGACGGGGGACGGCGATGTGAATGAAGCTGAAAGAGTGAAAGGGGACTGGGGTCTGCGATGCGACTCTGGAGGCTGCAATAGAGCAACTATACAATGAAGTAATGGAAAAAAATCACCCTAAAATAAGTATTAAATATTGCAGATAAAATGAGTTCATAATTATAGATAATATATAATAGATAATAAAGAGAAGGATTATCGATCATAACTTGTATCTGGCCAAAAAAAAAAAATTCAATCATAACTTGTAGGTTAGGGTTTGATTCTTCTCCTACCCTTCTCTATTATTTTTAATAATAGCACTAAAAAAAAACCCAAACCACCTCACAAATCACAAATTTGTTTGATAAAACTGGCTTTCTAGAGAGTTTTGACTTGCGTTGGGCCTGTACATGTTTCCACAGGTAACCTAATCTGTTTTTACCGTATCAACAATAAAGTATGAATACTTCTCTAATCTTTTTGTTATATTATTAATAGTATTAAAAATAGGTCCAAATCACTGACAGGCCAAAAAAATCTATTAGTGAGACCTGTAAAAGCCTTATCTATATAGGCTATCTACAAGTTATACTATCTGACCTATTTTTTTTAGAGGTCAAAATTGAAATAAAAGTAAACTTGCTAATCAAATATTGTATTAATCTAAAAATAAAAGTCAAAGGAATACTTGGATGTGAAAGCTTCTTCCCGAGTTCAATTCGGTGTAAATGCAAAAAATACTTACATTAAATCTAATTGTGTCTGATAGGATTTGAATTTGGGCTTGATAGTAATGTAAAAAAAATAGATTTATTTTGTTATTCAAAGGGCTCCGACCAAAAAAAAAAAAAAAAAGATTTAACATCTTAAACTTATGAATATGCTAATTCTGCAATCAGGTCCAACAGTGTTTGTCTTTCACTTGCAGCGCTCAGTAAGTATTCCCTCTCCCTCTACGATGCGCGCGCCGTTCCTGTCACCTCTAACGTTCCTCAGGTCCGTACAATTAATTTTCTCTCCCCCTTGCGCTCCTAAACTCAGCTTCATCTCTTCACTTATTTGGGATTTCTAAATGAATTGTTTTTAGGGTTTAGCAATTTTTTTTTT